>SNQJ01S0004105.1:317660-335634 GCA_010110895.2 Picea sitchensis
GGTTGTTTTTCTGTTGAGGTTTGTTATTTTCTTTTTCTAGGGCTTTTCTTATTGCGTTCTCAATCTCTTTTTCTTTGTAACCTATGTTTTTGAAGACTTTGTGAAGGTGATTTTTCTCTTGTTCTAGGTGTTCTTTATCTGAACTCCTAATGGCTCTAGTGGATAAGGTGTTAAGAATTCCTAACTTTTGGTTGGGGTGATGATGGGAACTTGCGTGAAGGTAGTTTTCGGTGTGGGTCTTTTTTATGTAAACTGAATGTCCTAACTTACCATCTTCCTTTCTGTTTATTAGTATGTCAAGGAAAGGGATGGTGTCATTTACTTCCCGTTCCATTGTGAATTTAATGTCTTTGGATAAATTGTTGATGTGATGGAAGAACTTATTCAATTCTTCTTCCCCATGTGGCCAAAGTACATTGGTGTCATCAACGTAACATTTCCATCTTAATGGTTTCAGGGGATAGGAATCTAAGGCTTTCTTTTCAAAGCTTTCCACGTAAAGGTTGGCAACGATGGGGGAAAGAGGAGAGCCCATGGCCACGCCACTAGTTTGTTCATAGAATTCACCTTGATAGCTAAAGAAAGTGGAGCGAAGACAAACCTCTGCTAGTTTCGCTGTTACTGGATCATCTACCTCTTGGATAAGAAGGATGGATTCATTAAGAGGGATCTTAGTGAAAAGAGAAACAACGTCAGATCATCGACTTTCTGCACATGGAAGAAACCTTTCAAGGCGCGGTGATAGATGAATGCACGCACGACGACAATTTGCACGATTTTACAGTAATACCTGTGATCCGAAAACTCCTGAAGATCTATCGGATATGGTAAAATCGATCCCAAAATCTGTAGTCAGATTAGAGAAGTTTTATGATTTTGAAGATAAATTTAAAACGACGGTCAACTGTAAAACCAATAGTTCCTCATTGTCTTATGAAAAAGTAAACCTAGGAACTAATGAAAACCCTTAGTGCATTAACTTAGGCTTGGGATGTTCTCAACAAGAAAAAATTGCTTTCATTAAATTATTCAAGGAATTTAAAGATGTCTTTGCATGGACGTATGATGATCTTAAAACTTTTGATCCTAATATCATACAACATGTCATCCCGATGAAGCCCCAAACCTTACCCTTCCAACAGAAACTGAGGAAAATGCACCCTAAACTAGAACCGATCGTTCAAAAAGAATTGAATAAACTCCTTGATGCTAAAATAATTTTTCCTGTTAGGCACACTCAATGGGTTTCCAACCTTGTCCCAGTCCGGAAGAAAAATGGAGAAATCTGACTTTGCGTCGATTTCCAAAACCTCAATAGAGCGTCTGACAAAGATAACTATCCTATCCCACCCATGGAACAGATCCTTCAACAGATATCTGGTTCCGAGAGGCTATCCTTATTGGATGGTTTCTCTGGATACAACCAAGTCCTGATGTCTCCGCCAGACCAACTAAAAACTACCTTCCGTACCCCGTGGGACACTTATGCTTATCGAAAAATGCCTTTTGGATTAATTAATGCCGGTGCCACTTTTCAGCGAGCAATGGATATTTATTTTTGAGGCTTAATTAATCAGTCTGTTTTAGTTTACTTAGATGATGTGACTGTATTTTCTAAAAAAAAAAACGATCATCTAGCTCACTTACGAGCCATCCTACTATGATGTCGTAAGTACGACATCTCCCTCAATCCTAAAAAGTCCATCTTTGCAGTAGAACAGGGTAAACTCCTAGGATTCATTGTGTCTAGCGAAGGAATGATTATTGACCCCGAGAGGACTCAATTCATCGCAAAACTTCCCCCTCCTACATCCAAAAAATCTATGCAGTCTTTCTTAGGCCAGATTAACTTTGTGAGAAGATTTGTCCCCGACTGCTCTGAAATGGTCAGACGCTTGCATAATTTGATTAAGAAAGACACCCAATATCACTGGGGATCCCTAGAAAACCATGCTTTTAATGCAATAAAGAAGGCCATAATAGACGCTCCATCTCTCATGAGCCCATATTTCTCACAAGACTTTACACTCTACACTTTTTCTTCTAACCGTTCCTATGCCGCCATCCTAACTCAGAAGAATATCGAGAACAACGAAGTACCCATCGCCTTTATGAGCTCTACTTTCAAAGGCATTGAACTTAACTACCCAGCGGTTGATCGGTAAGCTTACGCTTTTTTCAAAGAAGTTAAGCATTTCCGGTCCTATCTTTTGAAGTCAAGGACGAAAGTCATTGTCCCGTACCCAGCCGTAAGGAACTTGTTAGTGCAGAAGGAACTAGGAGAAAAGAGAGGTAATTGGGTCACCTCCTTGCAGGAGTATGACTTCGAAATTACCCCAGCTCAGATTGTGAGAGGCCAAGGGTTATGTAAGTTAGTTGTTGATTCAGAAGTAGGACAAAAAGAATAAAGTGACACACCAAACCTAGGACAAACCGATCAAAGTCTAATCTGTTGCGCACAAAACCTTGTTAGTCCTTGGTACGACGATATCAGATTTTGTCTTGAACATGGGTCAGGCCCCCATCACTTAGATCCCGCTAAGAGAAGAGTGTTGAGATTAAAGTATGCCTCCTTTCATATGGTTAATGGTATCCTATTTTGTCAGAATTCTGACGGCGTACTAATGCGTTGTCTTGAAAAAGACGAAGCAGACAAAGTATTGCTAGAGTTGCATGCAGGAGAAGCTGGTGGTCACTTTGGTGGTGACACTACTGCTCATAAATTTCTAAGAGCCGGTTATTACTGGCCCATTCTTTTCAGAAAAGCCCATGCCTTGTGTCGTAAATGTATCATCTGTCAGAAAGCATCAGGGTGGTTGCAAAAACCAGCCTTTCCTTTGCAGCCCGTTACAGTAGATTCTCCTTTTCAGCAGTGGGGCCTTGATATCATAGGTCCAATCAACCCTCCATACTTGCAACAACACAAGTTTATTGTGACATCCACGGATTACTTTACACGATGGTTTGAAGCTGTTGCATTAAGAACTATCAACACCAGTCGGGTTATCACCTTTCTAAATTCAAACATTATCACTCGTTTTGGTATCCCTGACTGTTTAGTTTTCGATAATGCTTCTTACTTTTACTCTCTTGAGATGACCGAGTTCGCTTTGGAAAAAGGAATTAAGCTGAAGTATTCTGCTATTTATTACCCCCAGGGAAATGGATTGGCAGAATCGACAAACAAGAACTTGATCAAAATAATCAAGAGAACCGTGGTTGAAAATCACAAGAATTGGCACAATGCACTGCTGAACGCGTTGTGGGCTAATGGGGTAAAACCTAAAGTTGTTGTAGGTAACTCCCCCTTTTTTCTCGTTTATGGCAGAGAAGCAATTATGCCACCTCACATTCTTCTTCCTTCACTTCAGTTGTCACAGAAAGTTCAAGAAGAAGATTGTCCCCCTCTAGAAAACCGAATTAACGCTTTGATGAAGCTGGAAGAGGTAAGAGCCCAAGCTAAAAGTAAGTTAGATCAACATCAACAATTGATTAAAATCTGGTTCGATTCTAATTCTTCTTCTGATAGGAATTTTGAAGTAGGTGATCTCGTCTTGAAGTGGGACAAACCACACGAGGGAAAGGGAGAGCACACGAAATTTCAAAACTTATGGCTTGGACCATTTTTAATTGCTGAAAAGTTGGGTCCTAATTCTTTTCGATTGAAGAATCTTGAAGGGCATATTGACACCTATCCGGTGAATGGTCAAGCCATGAAAAGATACTTTGCTTGATTACTACCTTTGTATAATATGTATATATTTTTATTTTGTTTGCTTTTTCATTTGCTTCTATTTTTTATTTTGATTTTAATTTATCAGTTTTTGTTTTCTTTGAAAGTACACATACCTATACACTGAACTATTCAGACAAAGACAATAGAATTTTTGTTTGCTGAAATAACTTCTGAAAAATCTGTACAAACATCAATGATATATTGTTTAAATTGATATCTGTGTTGGAAAAGTCTGTTGTTTGAAAGAAGTCTATTGATTTCAATCTCTGAGAAAAGCTTGTCATGATCATCTATTATCTTTTTACGTTGTCTCTTTTCCGTAAAGGAATGACTCAGAGGATGTCTCCCTGCCTTAGGAATTTGTTTTTGTAAATAAAACATCTCTGGATCTAAATAAAGGACAGTTCTAAAAAATTATGATGAGGTCTAAAAAATATGTTAAAATATCATGATTTTCAGCATCACCCTGCTCAACTATATATCTATGAAAAAAAAAAAAAAAATTATGAATAAGAGTTGTGGGAAGTGCTTGTAAACCCATCGGGATACTGAATAGGTCTGCTGGAAGCAGGTAAATGCATGCATGGCACCAATACAACTTCGTCGGGGTACTGAACAGGCCCGCTGGCAGTGAAGCAATGTCGGGTTTATGAAAATTTACAAAAAAAGGAACCTCTTTTATGTCATTTATTCTGATCCAGAACTTCTTGGCAGGATACAGATGTCAGAGTGGGTTAAATGGAAACCCTGTCGAGGCTATGGACGCCTGCTGGAAGCAGTGGCTATGCTAACAGTATTGGAGATTTTATCTTTAATATCGTGACTTGCTGATCTTGATATTGTTATCAGTTTTCATCTTTTAAGACACTGCTAGAAAAGATGGCTAATGATGATGGTTTTACGATTTTCTGGTTGTTATTTTGAGTTGAAATTTTCTTTGCTGTCCTAATATGAATTTGTTTCTTTTGACAGAGATAATTGCTTCTACCAGTGTGTCTCCATTGTTGGCAGCCAATTCACATTTTTCCATTGTCTTATAAGTTGCCTACACTAATGTTTTGCAAACATTAATTTTTTGTCACATTTTTCAATAAATGACATTTTATTTTTTGCGACATTTGCACATTTACCTTCATTTTGTTTTCACGACTGTAAGCGTGAAAACTTAGTCTTTTGAAGTCGCATTAAAATCACTATTTTAATTGTCGCTGTCTTTCTTGTCAATATGCCTATTGCGCTTACATTGCACTTATCGTTATACAGCTGGCAAGATCCTTTGAGCAGTACTCATGCTTCGTATTAATTGTGTGACTTGGCTTCATTAAGTGTGTAATGCATTGGTATTTGGATTGGCTTTTTATTCGACCTACTTAACCTTTAGTTTCATAAGATATATGGGTATTATGTTTAAATATTTCATACATATCTTTTTGATATAATCCCTATGTTAATGTTTTCATAACTATTGGTTGGTTGATTATATGAATACACATTGGCGCATGGTTAATATTTGATTTTGATTTCAATTTGAATGTTGGTGGTTATAAACTTTGGTATAGCGTTGATTTTGCACGTTGGTTTACACTTGCCATTTGATTCATTAGTCGGCCAATTGATATGACTGTTGAACTATGCTATAATGGGTTGAACTAATATGTAAATCGGCGGTTGTACTTTGGCAATTACTATTTTGCATGGCAGAGATAAGCTCCACCACCTTGGCACGATGGCATTTATGCCTATCCCTTTTGCCCGTTCACTTCTGTTAGCTCGGGTATCTCTTCTCCTGTGTGTGTTATGATCCAAACCCTCGGCTTAACATGTTCTTGGCTCCATGGCACCAGTCGTGCGAATCGAGCCAAATGACAATGAGGCTCTGTTAATGTTTGACAATGCCCAGAAGGACTTGGAAGAGAATTGTTGGCTCGCCTTTATACAACTATTTGAGGGTTTTAACCTCTGTGTAGCATGACAGTTTTCCATGACTTTCGATGGCTATAGAGCCAAGGTAGGCGATGTACAGTTGGATATTGATGAGAATTTTATCAGCTCTGCTACATGGTTACCTGCCTTGGGACAACGTTGGTTTAAGAATTGTAAGGTCGACGAGGTGCCATGGACACTATTGTTTCTCTCGCGCAATGTCACCTCGTGTGACATAGGTATGCCCATATATATGCTCAAACCATGATGGCAGGACCTATTAATGCTATTCAAGAAGTTCGTGACCTGTGAAGGTCGATACGGGCCCGTGTTTCTCTACCACCTGCGTTTGCTGATGATTTTTATAGGGTATCCTTTAAACATGCCTTTCTACTTTCAACGCAGCTTATATAAGATGTCAAAAAGATTCAAAAGGCAGAAGGTTGACAATAGCCTATTCCATCATGGGCTTATTAATCTTATCATTGTTTATTATTTGATTTTGCATGGTGATAGTTGGAAGCTTTCATAGCTCGTAATGGTTTTGAGGATTTAGACCCTGTCCCGGTTGACAAGCCTGTGGTAATTGAAACCAAGGCTGAGCCACCTATACCCTTACATGTCCTACTACCTAAACCCTCGGCCGACCCTCGTTTTGATTTACCAGACATTGGAACTGACAAGTCCGAGCCCACAAAGAAACCTCCGAACAAAAATCCCAAGGCAAACCCTACTGCTAATACCAAAGGAACAAGCAATGCCCGTCTCATTTCGATAATGGCTAGAAACAAGCCTAAACCCTCTACTGAGCAAGACCCTATTGTCCTTAGTGAGAATTCGGATTCTGATGTGGAACGATTCTTAGCCAGCGAGTACCCTTACTCGCAGGGTTTGTGCCCCGAGCCACCTTATGATTTCGTGACAAATCTTCCCCCCTACCTAAGCAATGACCCTAGCTACCCTAGTATTAAATTGCCTATCGAAACCCTCAGCCACATGTCGAAACCCTCCCCTGCTCTTTCAAACCCCACACAGTCTTCCTGTGACCAATGTGATTTATGGTTGGATTGATACTACATTCATGTTCCCATACTCCAATCAAAAATCCAGTTCCTGGAAAGCCAAGTTGCATTATTGATCAATCAAAAAGACCAACTCCAAGTAGCTGATAAGAAACAGAAGACAACAGGCTCGATCCTTTTCAAAAACGTTGAATCGGCTACGATAGTTATCAACTCTAAATTGGCATGATCAAGTTGTCTCGTCGCTGTACAGGTATGATTTTTGACATCGTTTTATTTTGTGAATGACCATGAGTAATATCGTGATTGAAATTCCGTGTTCAAATAGCCCTGTTATACTTCGAATAGCTCTATTTATATTTCATAATGTGTTCTTCCTGTATATTGTGTTGCTTTGCTAAAAATAAATCGAAATTTCATTTTGGATATAATATTTGATCATACCCAGTTTAGACTCCGATAGATTTTCATTTCGATTTGATTGGTTTTCGTCGGATCTTATTTGTTGGTATACCTGAGTGAGTTAACAAAATTGATAGTTTGTTTTCGACTGGATTTGGTTTGTATCTGATTTGAAAAGGAAGTTTTTCATGCTCAGTTTAGAACACGATTAGGCTCAGATTTGATTTCGTTATGATCCATATGCGATGATTGGTCAACGATTTTTTTGTGTCCTATGATTTTCTAAATTGGGAATAAAACTCTGTTCGATTTTAATGTGGTGTGAACTAATCTATCTTTATAAAAACAATATGCTCATTTAAGTCTGTGCAAGTGCGCCCGAATCATGGAATGGATTCGATTCATGACAACTGTGCTAAACCCCAGCCGATTGATTCGCTTGATTGGATTGTTGTTAGTTCGATCATTTTTATGAGTTGAATTCGGATTATAATTGATACTCTGTTTGATTTTAATTTAGTGAAACGAATTGGTCAAACCCGGTTATAATTCATTTTATTGGAACGATTGTGATCTAATTCAATCGATCTTGTTTACTCACTGTGCAATGAAAAACGATCGGATATCTATTATGAACTATGTTATTAATTGATCGATCATGTTACGATTTTGTTTGAATTGATTTTAGCATCAGTTTGAATTGATCTATTCGTGGCATGAATCGTTTGTTGTATTAACAGTTATCGCGATTTAAAAAAGATCTTGTCGAATTCATATTTCCTGTTGACAAGGCAACGTAACAGTTTCTTACCATTGGTTTTGATTATAATCGTTTCAATTCATATCCAAACGATTTCACAACTATTGGATTCGATTTGTTGTGAAACGATTACATTGTTGTTCCATACAATTTTGTCACCGGACTTGGTAAAACAAAGTGTGCATATCTCTGTAGTCATTTAATTGATTATGATCCTGTTTGATTTCAAATGGTATAATAATTTCAAACTAAATAATTCGTTTTCAAATGGCTATTGGATGTCAATTAAATGGAATTCTTTAAAAGATTTTCAATTAATTTCAATGCTGATTCTGTATCTTATTTTAGACTAGCTACAGAATCAGAGGATTCTGTAGCTAGTCTATAGAATTAAATTTTTATTATTTTATTAATAAAAGATTCTTCTAACTTGTTCATTTCTGGTCCTTTCCAGGTGAATTCGAATTACATGAGATTCGATGGACAGTTTAGAGGATATTTGTGTTTCTAGTTTTATTGTAGTTTCCTAGTTTAGTTGAACTTGGGAGATCTTCCCAGATTTTATGTAAACAGTTTGATAACTTCCACATGGAGGTTTTACCCTGTGGAAAAACTTATAAATACTTATTATTTTTGTAATAAGGATCATCCTCACTTGTGGGAGAACCAGGCTATGGATTTTTAATACAAACTGAGACATAAGTTGATGTTCTGCTACAACTTTCGCTTTTCATAATATCAATCTTTTTTTTCATGTTTATGTTTATCAATTTGCATTTGATTAGTGACTACTTTAGCTATCATAGTCTTTTTCAAAATGATATGATTTAATTAATATAATCCATGTCTGATTTCTTTCAACATTTAAAAACACAGCAATTACTTGATTCAGTTTATGAACGATAGATTTCTCTTCTTCATCAATTGAATTATTTTCTATAAGTCTTTGCATACAGGTTTACCTAATTGTTAAGATTTATAAATTATATGATTGTTGTGATTTTTATGTCTTGTTTGTCCTATAATCAAACTTGAAGAGCATTGCAGCTATCATTTACGAAAAGCTTCTGGATTATTCGGTGCGCGTTTCCTCCCTCCGATCAGCTTCGAAGATCATCATACACAGGACAAATCTGGAGCGTTTCTAGGTCAGTTTGTTATTTATTTGTTTAGTAAATTTATTAGTAGTTTAGTTAGATATATGTGTAGTTAGAATTAGTATGTTAGTTGTTTAGTTTTAGTTAGTTTTCATTTTATTTCTTGTTCATAAAATTGTAAAATCAACAAAAAATATCTTTCTCTGTCTTAGGGCAGAATGCAAATGAATATTTCAGGTTTTATTTAAATCTGTAAATTGTAGATAGTTTACATTTTGTGAATAAGTTATATTTCAATTCGTTAGAGTTAGTATAGTATTAGTTAGTAGTTTGCATATATAGAAATAGTAGATTAGTTAGTTTGTTTAATAGTTAGTTTTAAGTAGATTAGTTTATTAGTTTGTTTTATTTATTGTTAGTTAGTTTAGTTTGTTTTATTTAGTTTTAGTTAGATTAGTTAGTTTAGATTAGTTTTCTTTTTGTTTTCGTAGGACCTTATATCGGCTAACGGAGCCGCTAAACCCGTCAGGGTGGTTCATCCCAAACAACTTGGGTTATTAGACAACCCCAAACCGGTTCCACTCTCTCAGTTGACGGACGGTTGATTTCTCCTGTCAACAAATGGCTCTAGAAGGAGGGCCTAAACTTAATTAATGGAACGAGGTAGTCGCAAGACTCCTCCACCCCCTAATCTCTCACCTATAGTGACTAGAAGTTGTTCACACAATAATATCCCAGTTCAAATAGAAACTACTTCAACCGACGATCCATAGATCACAGTTGAGCCAACAACCCCTAATCCTACAGGTGGTGACATACAAGAGATTGTTCACCAATCTCTTATTAAAACACATAGTGCCTTAGCCCGTTTGAGGCAACCAAACCGTCCATGGGGTGAACCTTTGGACTTCTCTGATATCAGAGAACAATTAGGTGACACTAACCTCACTGTGAATCCTATAGATCCAAACCTAAATCCTGCTGCAGGAAGATCTGGGATACCTCCTTCACCTCCTCCATCATCTCCTTCCTCTTCTATAGGAGACTCCTCTGACGAAGGCAATTCACCTTCCCAGCCTTCCACAACCACTACCCCAATGGAAAATCAGAGCAACCCTACTAGACCCTGGCTTGATCAGGATGTCGTAGCTATACCTGGAGCTCAACACCCTTTACCTAAACACCCAGAGAAATGGCTCCCCAAGTTTGATCCTGATTCAAAACAGATTGCTGAAAATCACATTAAAAAGTTTATGTTAGCCATTAGACTCTGCAATGTCGAACATAAAGACGTTTTCTATAGGTTGTTCCCTTATACTTTTGAGGGTAATGCATCCATGTGGTACTTTGTCCAGCAGCCCCATACCAT
Organism: Picea sitchensis; assembly: GCA_010110895.2. Classification (NCBI taxonomy): domain Eukaryota; kingdom Viridiplantae; phylum Streptophyta; class Pinopsida; order Pinales; family Pinaceae; genus Picea; species Picea sitchensis. The sequence goes on from SNQJ01S0004105.1 coordinate 327,970, forward strand.
CGTGTCTTGGGAAAAGTTTGAGTCATTCTTTTTGGAAAAGTTCGGAGACGGTAAGCCTCCGGAAGTCCCAGTCATGGATCTTTCAAGCTTAAAAATGAACCCAAAAGAAAAAGTTAAAGATTTTAATCAAAGATTCTTAACACTCAAAAACTGAATCCCTACAGATTCCATGCTTGCTGAGAGTCTTATAATAGCTTACTACACTAAAGCTTTGCACCAGAGTATAGCTATTTGGGTTAAACGATCTAAGAAATCCACATTGCTAGAAGCCTTCGAGGAGGCCATCCAGATTGAAAAAGACATACTCAGTCTTAAGGACTCTACTAGCAACGAACCTGAGACTAGTTCTTCTTCCAAAAAGAAGATTCAAATCCTCCCTAGACCTACGTAAAGTAAAACACAACCTAAAAACTCTGATTTGGAAAACTTAACCAAAGTTGTTCAAAAACTGTCGAATCAAGTTATAGACTTAAAAAGGTCGGCTAAATAAGCTTCCTCGAGAAAAGGACCCTACAAACCTCCTTTCCGAAAGCCTTTTCCCACCAACCGACCTAACCCAACCACCGAAGGCCTAAATCTAGAAAGCTTGCAATGTGCTCTTCAAACAATTCTAGAAGCCCAAGATAACTTGATGCCTCCTAAGATCCCTGAGGAGGTAGTTGAACAAAGACAATCCAAGAAGAAGAGTCTTCTCCAAACATTTTTGGATACTTCTCGTATAGAATCTTTCAAGCTAACTTCGAGATAGTTCATCCTTATAACACTAGGAGTAAGACAACAAACAAACCTTCTTCCGAAAATACTACAACTTCCTCTCCAAAACAATCTAAATCAGTTGAGACCAAATAGAGTAACGTGAGCCCCAACCTAGATTATGATGTTGTTGAATATCTTAAAAAGTTAAGGGCTAACATTTCTATTTATGAGTTATTGAAGTTTCCATTTTTGTTACAAAAAATGTTGCAAAATATTTATGAGAATGGAAAAAATGGTAATTATGATGGTAACAAGGTTGTGCAAAACAAAGTCCCCCAGAAAACTTCCACTAAAAATAATCTTGATCCACAAGATAAAGGAAGTCTTCCTGTAAGTAATGTAAATAATGTAAATAATGTAGATAAAGTAGCTTTAGAAAATGCGAGTAAAAAGCCACAAACTACCACTCTTAGTACTCGCAAAAATGTACCTCCTTTCTTGTTGACTTTCAAGATTTTTAATAGAAATGTGCACAATTGTATGGTGGACTTAGGGGTGTCATCCAATGTGATTCCTTGTTCTATTTGCCAGAAGATTAACGCTGAACTAGAACCCTCAACTTTAAAAATCATACAACTTGATCGGACCAATGTTAAAGTTATAGGTGAACTAAAAAATGTGCTTATCAGATTATCATATAACCCCAAGGTTCATCAAATTATTGATATAATTGTTGTAGATATTCCAGAAGTGTATGGTCTATTTTTAAGCAGGGACTGGTCGGAGCAACTACATGGCTACTTCGCGACGGATTGGTCTCACTTATGGCTTCCAGAGAACGGCAAGCCCAACAAGATCAGGGTGAATCGTGAGTGCTACCTTAAGTTCACGGTCACATATTTGAACGATCCTAACGAACCATTCACACCTTCTGCTGATACACCTGAAGTACAAGGGATGGACACCTTCTTCAGCAACTTCATGGCTGAGGTTTCACCTATCATCAATCCAGAACAACAGTCCGAGATTGCAACATACGCACAACCAACCGTTTCCACGCAACAGTCCCATGTACCCGATACAAATCAAATTTGGTCTCTGTATTTCGATGGGTCTAAGTCTAAAGAAGGAGCTGGGGCAGGTTGCTTCATTATCGATCCCGCAGGTAACAAGACGATGATTCCATGTAGACTAGAATTTGAATGTACTAATAATACTGCAGAATATGAGGCTTTGTTGCAAGGTCTCAGAAAATCTCTGGATATGAACATTCAAAACCTGATTGTATTTTGCGACTCTGAAATAGTGGTTAGACAGGTAAGAAATTCTATCCACTGTCTTTCTCTGCATCTCAAGAGCTACCAGTCTGAGGTATGGAATTTAATAAATAAATTTTTTGCGTTCGATATAAATTCCATTCCTAGATTAAACAAATCTGAAGAAGATCTATTAGCTAATGTAGCTTCTAAACTCCTTCCTGCAGAAGGCTTGTCCCCAGACGCATTCTCCGTTGAGCTGATGTTTCGGCCATCCGTGCCCGACAACATCACGAACTGGAGTGTATTTGATGATGATCAACAGATCATCGACTTTATGCACATGAAAGAAACCTTTCAAGGCGCGGTGATAGATGAATGCACGCACGATGACAATTTGCACGATTTTACGGTAATACCTGATCCGAAAACTCCTGAAGATCTATCGGATATGGTAAACTCGATCCCAAAATTTGTAGTCAGATTAGAGAAGTTTTATGATTTTGAAGATAAATTTAAAAAGGCGGTCAACTGTAAAACCAATAGTTCCTCATTGTCTTATGAAAAAGTAAACCTAGGAACTAATGAAAACCCTCAGTGCATTAACTTAGGCTTGGGATGTTTTCAACAAGAAAAAACCGATTTCATTAAATTATTCAAGGAATTTAAAGATGTCTTTGCAAGGACATATGATGATCTTAAAACTTTCGATCCTAATAACATACATCATGTCATCCCGATGAAGCCCCAAACCTTACCCTTCCAACAAAAACTGAGGAAAATGCACCCTAAACTAGAACCGACCGTTCAAAAAGAATTGAATAAACTCCTTGATGCTAAAATAATTTTTCCTGTTAGGAACACTCAATGGGTTTCCAACCTTGTCCCAGTCCGGAAGAAAAATGGAGAAATCCGACTTTGCGTCGATTTCCGAAACCTCAATAGAGCGTATGAAAAAGATAAATATCCTGTCCCGCCCATGGAATAGATCCTTCAACGGGTATCTGGTTCCGAGAGGCTATCCTTATTGGATGGTTTCTCTGGATACAACCGATTCCTGATGTCTCCGCCAGAACAACTAAAAACTACCTTCCGTACCCCGTGGGGCACTTATGCTTATCGCAAAATGCCTTTTGGATTAATTATTGCCGGTGCCACTTTTCAGAGAGCAATGGACATTGCTTTCCGAGGCTTAATTAATTAGTCCATTGTACTTTAATTAGATTATGTGACTGTATTTTATAAAAACAAAAACGATCATCTAGCTCACTTACGATCCGTCCTACTGCGATGTCGTAAGTATGACATATCCCTCAATCCTAAAAAGTCCATCTTTGCAGTAGAACAGGGTAAACTCCTAGGATTCATTGTGTCTAGTGAAGGAATGATTATTGACCCCGAGAGGACTCAAGTCATCGAAAAACTTCCCCCTCCTACATCCAAAAAATCTATGTAGTCTTTCTTAGGCCAGATTAACTTTGTGAGAAGATTTGTCCCCAACTTCTCTGAAATGGTCAGACCCTTGCAGAATTTGATTAAGAAGGACACCCAATATCACTGGGGATCCCTAGAAAACCAAGCTTTTAATGCAATAAAGAAGGCCATAATAGACGCTCCATCTCTCATGGGCCCAAATTTCTCACAAGACTTTACACTCTACACTTTTTCTTCTGACCATTCCTATGTCGTCATCCTAACTCAGAAGAATGCCGAGAACAACAAAGTACCCATCGCCTTTATGAGCTCTTCTTTCAAAGGCGATGAACTTAATTACCCATCGGTTGATCGGCAAGCTTACACTGTTTTCAAAGAAGTTAAGCATTTCTGGTCCTATGTTTTGAATTCAAGGACGGAAGTCGTTGTCTCCTACCCAGCCGTAAGGAACTTGTTAGTGCAGAAGGAACTAGGAGAAAAGAGAGCTAACTAGGTCACCTCCTTGCAGGAGTATGACTGAGAAATTACCCTAGCTCAGATTGTGAGAGGCCAAGGGTTATGTAAGTTAGTTGATGATTCAGAAGCAGGACAGCAAGAAGAAAGTGACATGCCAAACCTAGGACAAAGCGATCAAAGTCTAATCTGTTGCGCACAAAACCTTGTTAGTCCTTGGTACGATGATATCAGATTTCATCTTGAACATAGGTCAGCCCCCCATCACTTAGATCCCTCTAAGAGAAGAGTGTTGATATTAAAGTCTGCCTCCTTTCATCTGGTTAATGGTATCCTATTTCGTCAGAATTCTGACGAAATACTGATGCGTTGCCTTGAAAAAGACGAAGCAGAGAAAGTCTTGCTAGAGTTGCATGTAGGAGAAGCTGGTGGTCACTTTGGTGGTGACACCACTTCTCATAAAGTTCTAAGAGATGGTTATTACTAGCCTACGCTTTTCAGAGATGCCCATGCCTTGTGTCGTAAATGTATCATCTGTCAGAAAGCATCAGGGTGGTTGCAAAAACCAACCTTTCCTTTGCAGCCTGTTACAGTAGATTCTCCTTTTCAGTAGTGGGTCCTTGATATCATAGGTCCAATCAACCCTATGTCCTCGCAACAACACAAGTTTATTGTGACAACCACGAATTACTTTACAATATGGTCTGAATCTGCTGCGTTAAGAACTGTCAACACCAGTTGGGTTATCGCCTTTCTAAATTCATACATTATCACTCGTTTCGGTATCCCTGACTGTTTAGTTTTCGATAATGCTTCTTACTTTTCCTCTCTTGAGATGACCGAGTTCTCTTTGGAAAAAGGAATTAAGCTGAAGTATTCTGCTAGTTATTACCCTTAGGGCAACGGATTAGCAGAATCGACAAACAAGAACTTGATCAAAATAATCAAGAGAACCGTGGTTGAAAATCACGAGAATTGGCGCAATGCACTGTTGAACGCATTGTGGGATGATAGGGTAACACCTAAAGCCGCTGTAGGTAACTCCCCCTTTTTTCTCGTTTATGGCAGAGAAGCAATTATGCCACCTCACATTCTTCTTCCTTCACTTCAGTTGTCACAGAAAGTTCAAGAAGAAGATTGTCCCCCTCTAGAAAACCAAATTAATTCTTTGATGAAGCTGGAAGAGGTAAGAGACAAATCTAAACATAAGTTATATCAACATCAACAATTGATTAAAATATTGTTCGATTCTAATTCTGCTTCTGATAGGAATTTTTAAGTAGGTGATCTCGTCTTGAAGTGGGACAAACCACACGAGGGAAAGGGAGAGCACACGAAATTTCAAAACTTATGGCTTGGACCATTTTTAATTGCTAAAAAGTTGGGTCCTAATTCTTTTCGATTGAAGAATCTTGAAGGGAAGCTTGACACCTATCCGGTGAATGGTCAAGCCCTGAAAAGATACTTTGATTGATTACTACCTTTGTATATTATGTATATATTTTGCTTTTGTTTTCTTTTTTATTTGCTTCTGTTTTTTATTTTGATTTTAATTTATCAGTTTCTGTTTTCTTTGAAAATACACATACCTGTACACTGAACTATTCAGACAAAGACAATAGAATTTTTGTTCGCTGAAATAACTTCTGAAAAATCTGTACAAACATCAATGATATATTGCTAAAATTGATATCTATGTTGGAAAAGTCTGTTGTTTGAAAGAAGTCTATTGATTTCAATCTCTGAGAAAAGCCTGTCATGATCATCTATTATCTTTTTATGTTGTCCCTTTTCCATAAAGGAATGACTCAGGGGATGTCTCCCTGCCTTAGGAATTTTTTTTTGTAAATAAAACATCTCTGGATCTAAATAAAGGACAGTTCTAAAAAATTCTGATGAGGTCTAAAAAATATGTTAAAATATCATGATTTTCAGCGTCACCCTGCTCAACTATATATCTATATAAAACAAAACAAAAATTGTGAATAAGAGCTGTGGGAAGTGCTTGTAAACCCGCCGGGATACTGAACAGGTCTGTTGGCAGCGGGTAAATGCATGCATGGCACCAAGACAACTTCATCGGGGTATTGAACAGGCCCGTTGGTAGCGAAGCAATGCCGGGTTTATGAAAATTTGCAAAAAAGGAACCTCTTTTATGTCCTTTATTTTGATCCAGAACTTCTTGGCAGGATACAGATGTCAGAGTGGGTTAAATGGCAACCATGTCGAAGCTATGGACGCCTACTGGCAGCAGTGGCTATGCTAATAGTATTGGATATTTTATCTTTAATATCATGACTTCCTGATCTTAATATTGTTATCAGTTTTCATGTTTTAAGACACTGCTGGAAAAGATGGTTAATGATGATGTTTATATGATTTTCTGGTTGTTATTTTGAGTTGAAATTTTCTTTGTTGTCCTAATCTGAATTTGTTTCTTTTGACAGAGATAACTGCTTCTACCAGTGTGTCTCCATTGTTGGCAGCGAATTCACATTTTTCCATTGTCTTATAAGCTGCCTACACCAATGTTTTGCAAACATTAATTTTTCGTCACATTTTTCAATAAACGACATTTTATTTTTTGCGACATTTGCACATTTACCTTCGTTTTGTTTTCACGAATGTAAGCGTGAAAACTTAGTCTTTCGAAGTCGCATTAAAATCACTATTTGAACTATCATTGTCTTTCTTGTCAATATGCCTATTGCGCTTACATTGCACTTACCGTTATACAGCTGGAAAGATCCTTTGAGCAGTACTCATGCTTCGTATTAATGGTGTGACTTAGTTTCATTAAGTGTGTAATGCATTGGTATTTGGATTGGCTTTTTATTCGACCTACTTAACCTTTGGTTTCATAAGATATATGGGTATTATGTTTAAATATTTCATACATATATTTTTAATATAATCCCTATGTTAATGTTTTCATAACTATTGGTTGGTTGATTATATGAATACACATTGGTGCATGGTTAATATTTGATTTTGATTTCAATTTGAATGTTGGTGGTTATAAACTTTGGTATAACGTTGATTTTGCGCGTTGGTTTACACTTTCCATTTGATTCATTAGTCGGCCAATTGATATGACTATTGAACTATGCTATAATGGGTTGAACTAATATGTAAATCAGCGGTTGTAATTTGGCAATTACTATTTTGCATGGAAGAGATAAGCTCCACCACCTTTGCACGATGGCATTTATGCCTGTCCCTTTTGCCCGTTCACTTCTGTTAGCTCAGGTAGCTCTGCTCCTGTGTGTGTTATGATCCAAACCCTTGGCTTACCATGTGCTTGGCTCCATGGCACCAGTCGTGCGAATCGAGCCAAAGAACAACCAGGCCCTATTAATGTTTAACAATGCCCGGAAGGACATGGAAGAGAACTATTGGCTCACCTTTATACAACGATTCGAGGGTTTTAAACTCTGTGTATCACAACATTTTTCCATGAATTTCGATGGTTGTAGCGCCAAGGTAGGCGATATACAGTTGGAGATCGATGAGAATTTTATCAGCTCTGCTACAGGGTTACCTCCCTCGGGATAGCGTTGGTTTAAGAATTGTAAGGTCTACGAGGTGCCATGGACACTGTTGTTTCTCTCGCGCAAAGTCACCTCGTGTAACAGAGGTATGCCCATATCTATGCTCAAACCATGATGGCATGACCTATTAATTCTAGTCAAGCAGTTCGTGACCTGTGAAGGTCGATACGGGCTCGTGTTTCTCTACCACCTGCGTTTGCTGATGATTTTTATAGGGTATCCTTTAAACATGCCTTTCTACTTTCAACACAGCTTATATAAGATGTCAAAAAGAT
>SNQJ01S0004106.1:0-12278 GCA_010110895.2 Picea sitchensis
GGACAAACGTCGATAAAGAGGTACCTCTATTCTCCTTCCTTCTCGTGTATTAGTTTGTATAGATTTGAAAGGAAGTCAGTGTCCACGTTAAGAATTTTCTATCGTAGAGTTTAGGGTCTATCTCTTTGAGGTGATCTACCTGTCCGCAGGAAGATTTTCCTACAACAATAACAACATGGAAATCAACCAATTTGTCGAAATCAGAAATGGGTGTAACAACAGGAAAATCGGCCAAACGCTGCATCACTTAGTTTTTAGGAAGTTTTTCAACTTCCATCAACTAATCATTTGACGCCATTTTTGTATTCATCCTTTTTGTTCATCAATTCACTTGCACACACATAACTGCCTGATACCCTTCAAGGCTAAATTTATTAGCATAGTAAAAAAAATCAAACAAAAACAGAGAAATTTAAATTTTGCTGAGTTTATTTATATACAAGGTTTGAGAAAAATAAGTCCTAAGGTTGAGAAGGGGAAGGAGAAAGCTCCGTTCCTTTTAAGAATTGATAACCTGTATCGGCTGAACATCTAGATTTGAATTCTGCCTTCGACAATGGACGTTGATACAGGCGCAGACAATGACCATTTTCATGTAACTGTGTATCAGATCCATCAATAGTGATCAACCTGACTGTCCCATTGGGAAAAACAATGTCTACCTCATAAGGTCCTAGCCATCGTGTATGCAACTTACCCTGAAATTATTTAAAGCACGAATCATACAACAAAGCCCAATCTCCTTTCTGGAATAATTTCTTCTTGATGACTTGGTCATGCCATTTTGTTCTCTGTTTTTGAATCATCAAGGTTTGATGAATAACGTCCAACCACTTTTCATCAAGCTCATTGAGTTGCTGTAGTTTGGCCTTCTGTGCCATAGTCATGTCAAGGTTGACTGCTGATGCAGTTCTTAAGGTTTTGATTTTGAATTCAATGGGAAAAACATGGCTTTTTGCATATACCAGCTTGTAAGGAGAAAAACCAGTTGTGTTTCTCCAAGTAGTTAGGTAATCCCATAGAGCTTCATGCAATCTTTTTGTCCAATCCCGATGATGTTCTCTCAATGTTTTAGTAAGAATGGCTTCGATAACTTTGTTGGTACTTCCCACCTGGCCATTGCCTTGTGGATTGTATGGAGAAGCTATTCTATGTAAAACATGATATTTATTGAGTAGGGCTTCGAGTTTATGTGATGTGAAAGGGGGTCCTCCATCATTTATTAATTCTTTGGGAACTTCAACCCTAACAAATATATCTTCAAACAAAAATGCTAAGACAGATTCTTCTGAGGCCCTAATGAGTGCTTTCGCCTCAACCCACTTGGTCATGTAATCTGTACAGACCAATATATATACCTTTTTTATTAGAAGGTGGGTTAATGGGCCCTATGAAATCCATGGCTCATCTCTCAAAAGGATCTAACACTACCTGAGGCTGGAGAGGCATCTCATCCCTAAGATTTGGTTGACCCATTCATTGGAAACTGTCACAAGTTTGAACATATTTCTTGGCATCTTGAAATATGGTGGGCCAAAAATAGCCCATCCTTAAAATTTTATGCCCGGTCCTTTTATCAGAAAAATGACCCCCACAAGGGCCATCATGGCAAGCCTTCAACAGATCATACACTTCATCATCCCTTACACATCTCCTGATTTCCTGATCCAGGCCTGTGTAGAAAAGGTATCCTCCTATCCAACTATATCGAACACTCTTCTGAATAATCTTCCTTCTTTCTTGAGGATATAAATGGGGAGGTACCTTCCCTGCAACCAAATAATTAACAATGTCTGCATACCAAGGTGAGTGAGCAGATACTGCAAACAAATGTTCATCTGGAAAGGAATCATCAACATGTAAATTATCATCATTTATATGTAATCTTGAGAGAAAATCAACAACCACATTTTCTTTTCCTGGTCTATCTACTATAGTGATGTCAAATTCTTGTAGTAGTAACAACCATATTGTTACTCGGGCATTAGTAATAGGTTTATTCATCAGATATTTAATTGTTGTATGATCAGTATGTATAAAAGTAGGATATCCAGTGACATAATGCCTGAATTTATTGATTGCATAAACTATTGCTAAGAATTCTCTTTCAGTAACTGTATAATTTAATTCAATAGGAGCCATGTTCTTGCTGATATAGTAGATAGCATAGGGCTCTTTGTCTTCTTGTTTCCCTAGTACTGCACCAATTGCAGTATTCGAGGCATCTGAAGAAATGTGAAACGGAAGAGCCCAATTGGGCCCTCTCAAAATGGGAGCTGTGGACAATTTCTGTTTTAGATCTGTAAAAGACAATTCACAGTTGTCAATCCAATGAAAGTCAACATCTTTTGTTAATAGAAAAAACAAGGGGGAAGCCAGTTTGATTTTTTTTTTAATGAATCTCCTGTAAAAGCCAACATGCCCTAAAAACATTCTTATCTATTTCTGAGTTGACAGAGTTGGAATGTCCAAAATTACATGGATTTTGGCTAGGTCTACCTGAATTTCTGCATAAGAAATGATGTGTCCCAACACTACACCCTCGCTCATCATCATATGACACTTTTCTGTACTTAAATAAAGATGAGACTGTATACATCTTTTCAGCACTTTTTCCAGATTAGCCAAGGCTTCATCGAAATCAATTCCATAAGGTGTAAAGTCATCCATGAATATTTCCATACAATCATTCACCATATCAGAAAAAATACCAATTACAGCTCTCTGGAAAGTGGCTGGTGCATTACACAAGACAAATGGGAGAACCTTGTAAGCAAATGTACCCCAAGGGCTGGTAAAAGTGTTCTTATATTGGTCCTGTGGAGCAATTTTTATCTGGTTATAGCCACTGAATCCATTTAAGAAAGAGAAAAAAAAATTCCCAGCTAGGTTGTCGATAACCTGATCAATAAATGGCAGAGGGAAATGATCCTTCTGCGTGGATTTATTCAGGGCTCTATAGTCTACACACACTCTCCATTTTCCATTCGTTTTAGGAACAATAACCAATGGTGAGGCCCACTCATTGTCTGATATAGGGTAAATGAAATCAACATTGAGAAGTTTCTAGAGTTCCTCTTTAACAATTTCTTTAAGGTTTGGATTCATCCTCCTTTGGGGTTGGCAAATGGGTCAGAATTCTTCTTTAATGTATATACGGTGGGTACATAGTTCAGAGGAAATGCCTTTCATATTCATGTAATCCCAGGCAAATTCTTCTTTATGTTCAATCAATAATTTCATCAATCGATGAGTTTCAACAGTGGATAGATTGGGATTGATGTTCAAAGTTTTTCCAGGTTCAATTTCTATAATGATGCTCTTAGAACTGAATTTAGGAAACAATTCAGTTGTTTCATCATCTGTTGTTACAACGTTTGTTGTTACAGCTGAATCATTTTGATTTTCAGTGGTTTCTGAGAACATTTATGAGCTCATGTCTTCCTGGGCGATGGGGTTGAAGACTCTAATCAATCAGTGGTGCGTGTTCCGTGTAAAAATAGAGGAGTCACAGATAAAGAAGTTGATTAATTCATCCTATGTCTCATCTTTGAAACTCAGGGTTTTTCCTATGGTTAACAAAGGCAAAGCACTTTCATCCTTAGTGTCCATCCATAAAGAATGTTCAGGTTTTGCACTGGGTGTAGCATGAGGATACAGGGTCAGTTTTTTTGTGTCATAACCATCAGAGATGGTCATGGAACCAGATCTACAACCAATGAAAGAATCAACTATAGCTAACCATGGTATTCCCAGAATTAGAGGGTGCCCCCCAGGTGGGTTTTGGGTTGCAAAACAACAAAATCAACAGGATACTCCCATGAATCCACGTAAATGACTAAATCATCTATTACTCCTTCTGGTATGATGGTAGAACGATCAACTAATTCGAGAATGATAGGAGTAGGTCGGACTTGTGTTTTGAGTTGCAGCAATTATGTAGTTTCTATTGGCATGATGTTAATTTCCGCCCTTAAGTCAACTAGCACATGGGGGATATATGTCTGTCCAATTTTGACAGTAACTGTAGGGTTTCCTGGGTCACCATATTTAATAGGTGGGGTTTTGCCTAACATCAGTTCAGACAAATCCCCCACTACATGCACTGTGAGGGGATCCCTGGGTTTTTGTCCAGGTCTTTTTATACAGAGATCTCTTACAGTCTTGGAATAAATAAGGACATCTCTTATCGCTTGCAATAGTGGAATATTAACGTGCAGATTTTGAAATTCTCCTAAGAGATTGAAAGATGGTAATTCCACAGGTTTGGTAATTGTTAGTCTCTCAGGGAATGGTGGGTTTTCTGACTCTATAATAGGTTGGTCAATTTCTTTTGTATCAGTAGATGCTCTTTCCCTTGATTCCTTGTTTGATTATGAAGATGGAGCATATTCAATTATTGGCTCAACTATTATCCTTGATCTTAATTTGATTTCATCACAAGGCATAGGAGTAATAGACAAGGCTGACACATTGTGTATATCTATGTTCTGAACAACCTTATTATTTGGGTTTGGGTTAGGTTGCACAGGCATTTGAGGTCGTAAAGGAGGATTGCTCAGTGGGGGATTGGGGGATAACTGCAGCTGTTGCTGCTGGTACTGGGGTTGGAACTATTGTTGATAGGGGTTTGGTTGGTGATGGTTTTGATAACTGAGTTGTTGTTGAGGGCCTCTCCAATATGGGTTCCATTGTCCATGATGATTCTGTTGATGGGGCATAGGCAACCATGCATTGGGATCTTTATAAGGGGGTGACATTTGATGTGGAGGGGGAACATTCGTCTGGCCATATAGTGGCTGATTGTTCCAATAATTAAGTGCTACAGGAGAGAATTGAGAGTTCATACCTTGACCTCTTTGCTGCCATTGTCTCCTTTGTGTAATTAGATAAACAACCTCTGCTTCCTCATTAGTTGCCTTCATTGATGATTTTACTCCTAACAGAGAGGGACATTGATCAATAGCATGATCTAATTCACAAATAAGACATACCTGGACACTATTCAGTGGGAACTCCCTTGGTGGATGTTTCTTTCTGCATTTCGGATAGAAAATGCACAATGCTTGCTCTGATTCTGCTTGTTTCTGCTTGATCTTCAAAGTGTCAATTTGTGAAGCAAAAGAGTTAATCATCTTTGTTTTGAAATTTTCTAACAAGTTACCTATTTCTGCTCTTGTTTCTCCTCCATTGGTTGATTTCCGTACCCTTGAAAAAGTGGTATCCTTGGTAGCTGACCTATTCTTTGTAGATCCTCCAGAACATCTTTTACAGAGGTCTACAATGTCCTCATAAGATTCCTTAGATATATCTCCCTTGCGAAGCATATTCAATATATCTAAACAATCTCCTCTAACTCCTTTTAGTAAAATAGTTTTCAAAATGTATTTACTCACATTCGGATGTCCAGACCTTTGTAGATTATACTGGAGTCATTCCACAAAATCTTCAAGGGTCTCATCCTCCTTATTAGACATCTTGAACAATTCCTCCCTTCATTCTCTTGTTCGGCAGTAGTCTTGGTACTTGTTCAGGAAAAACTGCCTCATCTATACCCATGTTGAAATGTTCTCTCCTCCTAGGCTCATAAACCATCTTAACGCATTACCCTTCAATGTAGCTGGAAATAGTTTAAGCTTTTGTGCAGTGGTAGTGTAGTCATAGCTTCTACACAAAATTTAAAATTCAAATAGAAACTCATCCGGATCCTCAGTAGACAATCCATGAAATTTTGGCAGAGCTGAGAGAGGTATGTTTTTCATAGGAGCCATCCCTCACGTGGGAACATCAAAAATAGAAAAAACTAGGGTAGAGATAGTATTTTCATTATTTACCTGATCTTCATTGTTTTGTGGGTTCTCTTGGTGGAACTCTTCTTCATTATCCCCTTGATTTTCCATATGTTCTCTTTCTCTCCTCTCAATATGAAAAGCGTCCCACTCTTCTTTAGTGACTATCCGACCGTTGATCCGATAAACCACTTCTTCTGGATTTTCCCTGTTACAAACTATACTTCCTTGATCTTCAATGTTCTCCAGTGTTGCTTGCTAATTTGTTGGTGACAAATATTCAGCTTCGACTTCAGCTTCAACTCCAACCCTTGATGAAAACGATGTTTCAAGAAGGGGTAGTTTTGATGATTGAGGATTACGTCTTCTTGGAGGATTTGCAGGGTGAAAAATAGATCCTGAAGAAGAATCTGCTCTGGCTATTATTTCATCAACAAATGTTTGCCTTCCCATTGTAGGATTTCTTCCTCCATGTCCTCTTGTACCTGTAGGGTTAGTATTTTGGGGAATACATCCTTGGTTTCTTCGATTCATGTAGACTAATCAATCCTTTAAAAAAAATAAAAATAATGTGCTTACAAAAATCTATAATTATCTTCCCCGACAACGGCGCCAAAATGTTGGGCACTTTAATTGTCTAAATGAATAGAAAATTAAGGTGTTCAATATAAATTGTCAACCCAGGGAAGTCTTTTATTTCAAGATAATTGTGCACAGTCTATGCTAGATTATGGAAGCAACACTAATCTAATTGTAGTAGGGAAAAAGAAACAAAAAATATCACTAACACAATTATGCTGACACAGCTGGAGTTCTACAGAATTGAAATCACAATTTGAAATATAAACCGATGAGTGTATAAGAATCCTGGATTACCTACTCTAATCTAACTTTCTATTTTACTTTTGCAGGAAGAAGTTCTCTACTAATTGCAGAAATAAATCTACTTATTGCAAGAAAGTAATTCACACTTTTATTTTCTTTTACTTGAAAACAAGATTTTAATCTAATGCGGAAAAAGGGAAAGCAGTTCTCCAACAGTGTTCAACAATTGACTTTTAATTCTCATGAGATAGATTTATGCGCATCTAACAAGAAGGAACTAGACTATAACAACAACTGTATTCTAGAATTGTTTAACAGATAAACCATTCACATTAAAACAACTATTCTGGAATTCAAAATAGAGGGGAATCTGTGAGGAAGGTGGGCCTTTTCCTTATCACTGAATCCTCTCAAAGAAATAGGCTACAATCTGCTAAAGAAATTCAATCCACTCTTCTATTGATTTGCCAAAATGTTTGTGTACAATAAGCTTTACTTCACTTCACTTTCTCACAGTCAAAATCTATCCCTCTGATTACAAAATCTCTACTATTTAAAGCCAGAGTCATTCAGTTAAAACAAAATCAGAACAGCCTTGAGAATCCCTGATTCTCAATCTATTCGTATGATATCATTAATACAAGATCTAGAACTAATCTTGTAAGTTAAAACATGTAATAGTAGGTGTAGCAACTTTCAGGATCGGTGGCATTTGTTGTAGCAATCRTATAACAAYGGAATCGGTGGCATTTGTTGCAACAGTTGTGTAACAACARAATCAGTGGCACCTATTGCAACAGTCATGTAACCGCTTCCAGGATTGGCGCATAGCTGTAACAACTTCCAAGATTGGMGCATAGCTGTAACAACTTCCAAGATTGGTGCATAACTGTAACAACTGGTGTAMCATMATCGACCATTCTTTAAGACTTGCTTGTTCTATACATTTCGATCATTAGTTGAATCATTTTATGGGTAAAACATGTGAACGTTACCAATCAAACATGCTAAGTAAATGAAAATATAAAAGCAAGATAAATGATTCATACCTTGGGAAAAAAAGGTATTAGTACACATTATAGTAGGCATTAGCTTAGAGATGATAAGGTTGAATAGGCCAAAGATGTGATGAAAAAGGGACATTTCTGGGTCCTAACAATGGTGTAATGGAGCTAGAGATGAGGGTTATGCATCCCAATGCTATGCATTCAAGTATAACTGCTAAAAATGGTGCACGTGAGTGAAGTTAAGGTGATGACACTTTCTATCTCTCACCATTTTTCTTTTGATCTCTCAAATTTGAATTTCCATTCTTACTAGAATTTCCACCCCCTTCATAATCTCAATTAGATTTTCCATCCATATTAGAATGCTCCTGTGAATCATTGCCACCTATAGTCAATATGGATAAATTTAAGGATTGAAAACAATTTGTTAAAAACAAAGAAGATAAAACAAAAGTCTTAATGATGATGTGATGTGTCATGTACACAACTTATTGTCATATTTTGAGATGATCTCACCAAGATCTTAATCAAGGTGAGGTGAATATATGGTTGAATATTATCAATTGTAAACATGACACATAATCATTCTTGACTTTTATATGCCCAACTCAATCATTATCATTGACTCAATTTTTTAAAATTCTATTGGTTGTTAAATTTTCAACTCAATAAGTACAATTTTTCTTATTTGGACCATTTTAGCCCCAAATTTCCTCTAATGATAGGTATTGAAAAACAATTATTTTAAAGGGAAAGTAGATAAACGGAAATTCTTAATCACAATAAGAAATTATTGTTTAAAAACAATAGCGTGTAAGTGTTTTGGAGTTAAAAAAACTAACATAACATATATGCCATTTTGTTGATTAAGTAATAATTTTTTATTAAGAATTTTCATATACAATTCTAGATGAATTATTGGATATATTTTTTGGAAGATGAAACCAAAGGTCGTTTCAAATTGTATTTATGAATGTCTCATGTTAATGCAATTCATCCAAGTGTGGAGTTACTCATTCTCTACCCATACCTAGCCTAACAATGGTATCATATTATGTTTAAATCCATGATTCCCTTCTCTCGTGTGAAAAAACGCCTCTGCTTATTCCCTATTTGTGTTAGTTTGTCTTCCTCATCCCTATCAATGTCGTTCATGCCCCCCATATTCAAGTGTTATGGGTTTCTTCCAAGTTGAAGTCATTCCAAGTTTGTGTTGGTGTGCTTCTCTTTGCCTTGTGTGGATCTCTCTCTGCGCACTGCATGAGAAACCCTTCGACAAGTATTATCCACATGGATCCAAAAGTTAACAAGAGTCTAATAAAGCTCCATCTCTATTTGAGAAAATAATTGATGCCCCTTTCCCTTGATTCTCCTTTGACTTCAACATTGTCTTCTCTGGTCATTGTTTGCATTGTTAGTTTCTCTCTAACCCTATAGCAGAAAATATGTGCATGGTTGTTGCATTATGGCCGCCTTGGTAGATGTTGGAATCGTTCCTTGAGAAGGATGAGGCACCACAGATTGAAGGACAATTTAACATTTTTTTATCTTAAAAAATTGTCCTATAGAAGCACATCTCCAAGTTGTAGCCTGCATATAACAGATTCAGTTTCTTTAATGCCATAAAGCCACATTCTACCCGCTCAAATCACCCATGAAAAACATAACAATATTAACATTAAACTTAGATATGAAGCACCCTTGGCCACATTACCAACCTTGGGTTTGTGTATCTCTCATTTCCCATTTTTTTTCTTGTTGTATTTGCCTCATATTTTCCCTCGATGAAGACACCAATATTTTCTCATTAAAACTGCCAATATTTGCAATCTTCTCTTCTCCTATACCCACAATGCTTGGTCACTAGAGTAGGAGATACGTTGTCCCTATCTCCTTCACCATTTCCTCTAACCACAACAAAGATCATTGTCATMTAGTCTCTAGTGGAGCTCTGGGAACTCTTGTAGCTATGATCTTCGATAGAGTGATTTTGGGTTTTGATTGTRTCATRGTCATCGATTTATTAGTGGAAGAATCCTCTTTCCTATACAATCCAAACTAGTTTTTGGCCACATCCAGTGTGAGAATTTGCAAAAGMTGTCGATCTGCTAAAGTGAAGCCTATTTTTTTGTGAGTTAGGTTCATAATTTTTTTAATATTTTGAGMAATCTCGTAGTAAGGAAAATTGTTTTGTGTGGGTTGMATATTTGTTAAGACACATTTTTGTTGCAAGAAAACCTGTCATTTTTTTGTTCTTTAAATACAAATTGGATTGAGAGAAGCAGTTGGTGTTTGAAAATGCATTCTCCCATCTCCATTGTTGGTGCGATGCTAACTGACAAAGAAAATTACATAGAATGGTCCAAAAAGATCAAACACACTAATTTTTAATGACTTGTGGGATGAAGTTTGTGAAGGAGAGAATGATAGTAGAAAATGAGAGAATGAAAATACACCGACCATACCTACAACAAATAAGGAGTGTGCGATATGGAATAACAAATACAAAAAATCATATGTAGTGGTTGTTGCAATGATAAGTGAAGAGATGAGCCACCATATTATTCCCATTAAAGACTCCTATGGTACTTTAAAGAAATTGAAGGATTTGAATGATTCACACTTAGAAATGGAACTCATACAATTACTAATGAATCTCTTTATCCTTAGAGTTGAAGAATTACGATCCCATGGATTTAACTTATGAGATCAAGATTTAATGCATGCCATTGATGCTACTGGAGTGAATATAGACATTCCTCTCATAGCCTTTATTAAGGCCCTGTACCTTACATATTCTCACTACTTTGAATCCCTGCAAGCTAGTGGTCAAATGAAGTCCATCACATTTGAAACTTTGGTGGAGAAATTTATAGAACGTGAGAAATCCTTTGGAAAGAGAGACCGTGTGCCTTGCTAAAAAATGGAAGAATAAATCACATGATTATTTTAAAGGAGAAGGAATTAAAAGAGAACATGGAAAAAACA
Source organism: Picea sitchensis (assembly GCA_010110895.2). Classification (NCBI taxonomy): domain Eukaryota; kingdom Viridiplantae; phylum Streptophyta; class Pinopsida; order Pinales; family Pinaceae; genus Picea; species Picea sitchensis. The sequence continues at coordinate 10,610 of SNQJ01S0004106.1, forward strand.
ATTTCAGAGGTAGGCACCACTAAGGTAAGACATCGAATCTTCACTGTGATTGTTGTGGAAAGAGTGGGTCACATGAAGAAAATACATGAAAAATCCCATGGGAGAATATCAAAGACAAACACAATAAGAAAGAATACAAAGGTAAAAAATCATATATGGAAAAAGGTAAAGCACCTGAATCTTCTCATTATATTGTTGTCCATTTCAATATAGGAGTAATTGAAGATTTTTTTAACACTTCATTTGTTTCTTGGAGAGATGTGTGTATTCTCGACATATGTGCAACATGCTACATGGCCTTTCAGAGAGATTTTTTTGAAGATTTCAATGAAAATGTAGATGACATAGTTTATTTTGTAGATAAATCAAGTCTCAAACCTTCGAGAATTGGCACCATCAGGCTTAAATTGCCTGGACTCTCGGATTTTCTTTTTCATGATATGCTCTATCTTCCTAAGTTGCAAAGGAACTTGTTGTCTCTTGTGAACATTTCAAATCAAGGCCACTCTATTCACATCTTCAGCGGTAAAGTTGAAATAAGGAAAGCTTCTGACAACATGGTCATTATGATCGAAGTGGAGGATGGAACACTGCTGAAGTTGAAAGGGACATCTTTCGATGCACATAATTCTTCATATCTCTCACCACGTTGAAGGTACATTACCATTTAGTCTCTTATGGAATGCTAAAATTGGACACATTAATTTTGACAGCCTTAATTTGTTGAGAATGAATGGTGTTTCTAATTTTCCTACTATTCCTAGGAATTTGAAGTAATGTGATGATTGTATCCTTGGAAAACATAGCAACCAACCTTTTCATGATTCTACTTCTAGAGCATGTAGAAAAATTGGATTGATACATTTTGATTTGTGTGGCCCCATGCTTGTTCCATATGTTAATGACAACAAACATACCATGTCTTTTATTGATTATTACACTAGGATGTGTTGGGTGTACTTGTTGAAAGAAAAATCATAGGCTTTTGAAACTTTTAAAAATTTTCATGCATTGATCCAAAATGAAGCACAATCACATACTGGCTCTCTTTGTACTAATAATGGAACATATTATACATCTATTTAATTTGAAAATTATCTTCACAAACATGGGATTCAAAATCAAACCAAATTTCCATACAATCCTTAGAAGAATTGTTTAGTTGAAAGTGTTAGCGTCGAAAGTCACTCCTGGATTGCTTGCAGGAGCAGAGCTCGACGCCCATCAGTTTTATGTCATGATTTGTTTATAAAAGGGTGATCGAATGGAGCTGAGGACTCAAGGGGATACCACTCTAACTCAGGGGCTGGTTATCTGGTACGTAAAGAACAAAGGAGGTCTGGAATCCTAAGTTCAGCCAGTGAGTTGATTAAAAGGTGAACAGGTGGAAGNCACATACTGGCTCTCTTTGTACTAATAATGGAACATATTATACATCTATTTAATTTGAAAATTATCTTCACAAACATGGGATTCAAAATCAAACCAAATTTCCATACAATCCTTAGAAGAATTGTTTAGTTGAAAGTGTTAGCATCGAAAGTCACTCCTGGATTGCTTGCAGGAGCAGAGCTCGACGCCCATCAGTTTTATGTCACGATTTGTTTATAAAAGGGTGATCGAATGGAGCTGAGGACTCAAGGGGATACCACTCTAACTCAGGGGTTGG
>SNQJ01S0004106.1:23412-60808 GCA_010110895.2 Picea sitchensis
TTGTTTCCATCACTCCAAAATCTTCATACAAAAATAACTGTCTAAATTGGTGTACAAAAATAAATTAATAAAAGTTACCGTTTGTGTTAATTAAATGAAGGGGTGAAATGTTTCATTCCAAAATGACACATTGTTTCAAATTGACACCCTTTGGAGGACTATATAAGTAAATGAATATGAAGGGAAGAGTGTTTCTTGGTGGATATATATATATATATATATATATATAATGGATTGAATGAAAGTTAATTCTATCAGGTTGGTGTTTGTTTACAAGATGAGTATTGTCATGAGGATTGGATTCCTCACATCTCAGTTGGATATGAGATCAACAAGAAATGTCTTGTTATGAGGGTTGGATTCCTCATTTCTCAGTTGGATATGAGAACTACAAGTTGGGTCTTGTATCAGAGAGTTGGATCTCTCATATTCAGTTGAAGTTGAAGATATTAAGGGATTGATTTATTTGTATTCATTCAAGTTAAATAAATAAAAGAATAATGTTTTTTCTACTTCATACAGTTTCTATTATACATGTTTATGAATAATTAATTGAACTGCATATATCTTATTCAGTTAATTTAGTTAATCTATGAAAGTGTGAAAAGTAGCCAAAAGTTCCAGACACTGATGCATCCCCCCTCTTAGTGTCAGTGTGTGTTTCAACATTATTAAGCTTCATGAAATCAATAGATAACCTTAAGATTCCATCCTTCTTCTTCACAAAAATAATCAGGGCTCCCCAAGGTGACACACTTGGGCGTATATACCCCTTCTTCAAAAGTTCTTCAAGCTGCATCTGTAACTCCTTCAATTATGGTGTGCCCATTTTGTAAGGTGTCTTAGACACTGGGGCAGCTCTTGGCACAAAATCAATAGAGAAATCAATGTCTCTCTTTGGTGGAAATCCTGGAATTTATCTAAAAACATCTTCAAAATCCCTCAAGACCTGATGGTATTCAATACTTGCCACTTTGTCTTTGGATTCCTCCTCCATATGGGCCGCAAACATCTGACATCCATTCCTAAAGATATTCTTCAACTGCATAGCTTACATCTCTCTAGTAGCTACATCTCTTGGAATTCCTTGAATATTTCTTTGTTTCCCTTCCTCGTCAAGACATGTGATTGTCTTGTTGTAACAGTATAGGACAACATGATGTTTTTCCAACCAATCCATGCCAATTAGACAATCATATGAACCTAATGGTATGATGTTTACATCTACCTTTGTGTTGAGTCCATTCATGTCTATTTGAAAATATTTAACCTACTCATTTATTTTCCTCTTAGCCCCCGTGGATAACTGAACTAACCAATATTTCTTATGCTTACTTCTTTCCAAGCGAAATATTTAAACAATGTTAGCATTTATGTAACTATGGCTAGCTCCAGAATCAATCAAAATTTCTATGGGTTGGTTATCAATATTGCCTTCCACTTCAATCAAGGGGGATTGATATTCAATTTGCTTGTTTTCCAAAGTTGCATAAATCCTTGGCATGCTTCCTCCCATGTCTTCCACAATTTTAGCCTCCTGAATGTTATGGAAAGTCCTCATTCTTTCTCCTTTGTGATGGCAGTCCCTATATAAGTGATTTCCCTCACATCTCCAACATTGAACAAGTTGTCCTCTTGGCCTTTTCCCAAATGAATATGCATTATTTTGATCATTTTGGATTGTCTGGCCTTGCTGATTTGCTTGGGATTTATTTCTTAAAAAGGGTGGCTTAAAACCTTTCTTCCTTTGATCATTTTTCCCTTTCATCTTTTCATTCCAAGCCTTTTGGAAAACCAACCTTCCTTTGCTTTGCTCATAAAGGTGTCTTGCTCTCCTTATGGTTTCTTCCAAGGTATTGGGGTTATCATATTGTATCTTGTCACTATAGAAGGAGGGTAACCCACTTATAAACCTTTTGATTTTGACCTTCTCGTCCTTGATGAAGTCAACATACTTCAACAATTCAAATAACCGCTTCTCATATTCCTCCATTGTCATGGTTCCAAACTTGATTTCAAAGAACCCTTTCATCTTTCTTTCATAATAATGCTCAGACAAATATTTCTCTTGAAAATATCCTTTGAAATTCCTCCATGAGATCCTTTTCTCATCAAGGTTCTTGGCTTGATTAAGTTGATCCCACCACATGGTTGTCTTTCCTTACAAGTGGTAGGTGGAAATTCTAGCTTCTGCTCATGAGGGGTAATCATGCAGCTAGAAATATTTCTTCATTTCCAACAACCAAGCCTCTACCTCTTCTCCTTTCTTGTGATCACCATTGAAAGTAGGTGGCCTGTTCAGAGGCAAAGAAGAAGGCCTGAGGCAGACATCTTGCAAGGTACCTTGCAAGATGTCTGCCTCATGCATTCTTCTTTGCCTCCGAATAGGAGACACACTTGGGATGCTCCCTGACCCTGAACTTGTATTATTTCTTCTAGTGGACCGCCTTAGAGAATGATGGCACCTTCTCATGCTTCTTGACTGCCTATCATTTCCGTGATCATCCCTTTTGCTATGTGATCTAGATGTTGATACTTGTCTAACACTAGCTGCTTTTTTGGTGCTAGAATCTTTGTTAAATTGCTTATGCAACATATTTAAGCTCTAAAGTATCTCTTCCCGAGCCTTCATAATCCTTTCATTATCATTTTTGTAGCTCTACACTTCCCTATGAAGGCTTCTCATAGTGATAGGCTCTTGCCTATCTCTTCTTCCATTTGACTCCGTCTCAGCATTCCCCATGTTGATATGTAGACCTATGATCTCTTTCTCATGGTTTTAAGATCCTTGAGCATATTCCATGACTCCAGTCCTCATATAAGAACTAAAGTTTCTTTCTGTACCTCTAATTCTGCAAGAAATGTGCATGTAATAATTACTGTTAGAAATATGCATAGCATAAAATATTTCATCATATAGAATACATGTCATTTCTTCATCAATTTATGAAGGACACATTGCACCAACTAAATTTTTTATTTTCTTGATGCATTCCTTCCCGAAATAGCTTACCAACGAATGTACTCATACCTCACTCTAAATTCTGAGTGAAAAATTACAACTACTACATGCTGCAATTCCACTATTTTTACTGCTACAAAATATATTTATTAATTTCTGAGAAATTTAATTGTCCAAAACAGAATTTTGGGTATACAAATGTCTTCTACTCCTCAATACCTTTCCAACATTATTTTTTTTCTAAAATCCGAGCTCCGAGCTGAAAATTATGGTCCGGATAAGTTTAGGTTGTTTTACTCAATTTACTCATGTATGCTACAAGTGTCTTATTTCTCTTCCTGCACATTTTTAGGTACCCATAACCAAAATCTGACTCCACCACTAGCTTCTATGGGTCATAATATTTTCATCGATTGTTCTTGTGCCTCAATTAGACTTCTGAGCATAGAGTTATGCTTTCTGGAAGTAATACTGGTGCCAAAATTTTACCCTCATTGTTTTCGCTGTAACTTTCTCATACGAGCTCCATTTCACGAACCGTTTAGCTCGTTGGATAGCTCTATTTGAGTTCTTTTATTTTAAATATAGAGAAAAAGTGTACCTTGGAACACTCTATTCTCATGGGTTTTAACTTCCTAAAAAATGTCGTTTAGGGCCTAAAAAATGCGTCGCAAGTTAATAACCTTCGAAAATATGAAAATTTCAGAAAATTTCACACAAAATTCACTATTTTACTATTGTAACAGTTCTTTAAATCTCAACCATTGATCTCAAATCATGATACATAGGAACTGTTGATATGACCTTGTCGGCCATCAACGATTGGTATCATCCTTTGGATGCGCAAAACATTTTTTCAAAGCTACCGATCCGACCGTCGGTCATTAGTCCAACTCCCCGACACCTGATTTTCAAACAACTCTTAAATCGGTCGTCGAAAATATTTGTTGGCGAATGAAAAACTCTCCACTTAATCTGTCGATGCCCAACCACTGGCCCATTGATGATCGACGATCCATGATGACTGTTAAACGCTCTCCCAAATCGATTGATTTTACCATCGGCCACCGACCATTTATGTTGGTTGTCGTGGCAACTACGGACGTGGCATGACATGTCATCCTGAGGTGTCAACTTGGTTGATGTGGCATGACACATGGATGATGACATCATCATCCTCTTACCCCATTGGGCATCGATCAATTCTCTTGGACAACCTGAACACCTCACCGACTTTGGCTGACGCCAAACCATCAACGCACCGACCCTCGATGAATTCTCTTTCTTGGTTTGAACACTCCGCCAAATTTTGTTGACCTTCGACCATCGACAAATTTTTTTGCTTGTTTGGGACACTTTGTCGAATCGGTCGAAACCCGACCACCGACCCATCGACCATTGACGACTTCCATCGACGATCGAGGACACTTCGATAGATTCAACCAACCTCTGACCATCGACCATTGGTGATTAGAGATGTCTTATGGTTGAACTGAACTCTTCTCCATTTCGAATAATCTATCCATTGACCGTCGAGAATTTCTCTTGGTGAACTTTAACACTTAGAAAAATTTCGACTTTTCTGTGATTGATCTGGACCGTCGATCTGCTCCCTTTCACAACCCCCGATTTAATCCTGGTCGTTGATCCCATCAACCTTTCAAATGGTCGAATCCTTATAAATTTTTAAATTTATCATAGTGAATCTCGACCTTCAGTCATGAGATCAAACATGATCTCAGTCTTCGATTTCTACAAACTACCTATAACTCTACAGGAGGCCTTTAAAACTCGAATTTCGACCATTCTAGGTCAAATTACGACCATTTCAGGTCAAATTTTGATTTGCAACTTCACCTCTCTACTCCATTAACCATATCAAACTGTCTAAAGTCATTAAAACTCAGAATTCACTCATGGAATTGGGGATTTCTCTCTAAAATATCTATTTTTCTCCAAACCCATCACAGACAAAATCTGCAATGATGAATGTCACGAATTCGCAGCCATCTTGGCCCATACAAGCCCGATGTTTGAACCAGAAGATCTGATACCATAATGTAATATCCCCCAGTCCAACCAAGGGACATTACGGTGTGGAATAAACATAAAAATGAAATTTACAACCAAATAATTTAATTCTTTTACTGTTAGCCAATTTGTTGTAGCTTACAACTACAAAATTAAAACAGATTTAGCTATTTCCTATAACCATAAAATAGATGTATATACAACATGCTAATAATCAACATGAACTGCAACTAAACAACTCATTGCAACAACATATAAATCTTTCTCATTTACAAAGAGTTCATGCACAACAATAACACATGTAAATAACTCAACAACAAGATAAAACACTTATCGTTAAACAAGAATTGTGCAACCAATTACTTGGGATGAACGTTACACCTAACCATAGACTGATTGTTCCAAATATCAATGAATAGTCACCCCCGAGATGAGGCTAACAATCCACAAAAGAGGGTGGTATCTCACAGTCCACTCACAACTCATAAACTCTCAACCCAATGGATATTCTCCTACACCTATCCTGATTTTCCACCAACTCTCTTCCTCTTGACCTTTCCAACCCAAGGAATCTACTCCTTCACTGATATCAGTCCCTTAGGTGTCCCATACGTTTATCAAGGTATCTTTGGCACATATATCTAGGAATCTCTTAGTTGATAACTCAAGGGAAATTGTTACTAGGAAAACTATCGACAAACCAACAACAAACACTTATTGTTTTAGTGGAATTCACACATGAATTCACTCTTTAGGCCTGACAACATGACTCTTCAGTTTTCCAGCTCCAATTTTCCCAAATTACACTCTAACATGCTCTAGGATTATCCCTCCATGGTTGCATCATCTTTAAGCTCTGTTTCTTGCTCTCTACTTGTTTTCCATGCACACACTTGACTCCCTCAAAAAAATTCTCTCCCAACCCATACACATTTCCTCTCTTTGGCTTGTATTTCTTGACTCACACTCTTCCCCATGCTGATTGTACTCAAACCCCATGTGCCCAATAACTTTGGGATGTGACCACTCACACCCACCCTCTTACATGTATTTAATGATTGTATTTGGGAACACTCAATCAGAAATGGGAACGTTCTTATGCAAATAACAAATTTAGGAAAATGGGTTAAATTAATATACATGGGTATTTCCTCCTTGGGCCCCTCTTGGCCATTATCCTAGACACTCCCTCATCTTGTGGATTAATTCAACCCCCATCTCTTTTCCATGTCCCCTTAGCAGATGGAATCACATTTTATTAATAAAACAAGGAAATGCAATTCACATATTACATCGCTTGGCCGTAGCCACATATTATATCTACATAAGCATTAATTAAACTGAGGATTATAGTGGGGATGTTACAATGTGGAAGTTAGAGGAACCTCCATTTGGAACCAAACCAATTGGATGCAAGTGGGTCTTAAAAAACAAGTGAAAATTAGATGGCTCACTTGACGAGCACAAAGTGAGGCTTGTGGTAAAAGGATTTGCACAAAAATAAGGTTTTGATTATGAGGAGGCTTTCCCCCCACAACAAAATGAGCTACCATTCACACTCTATTTTCCTTAGCAACACATATTGGATGGAAATTTCATCAAATGGAGGCAAATATTTATTTATTAAATGGAGATTTGAAAGAAAATGTTTTCATGTCAAAGTCAGAAGGTTTTTTTGTGAAGGGACAAGAACAAAAAATATCCAAACTCATCAAATCCGTATATGGCTTGAAACAAGCACTGCAAACCTGGTATGAAAAGCACTTTAATATTGACGATGCAAATATCTTTTTCAAGAAAGTTGGAAAAAATGTGGTATATCTTGCAGTGTATGTAGATGCTCTATTGATAACAGGGAGCGATGAAAGCTATATTGCATCTATAAAGAAAGAGTTGAAGAAAGGATTTGAGATGATAGATTTGGGACATCTTCACTACTACTTGGGAATTGAAGTGACTCCATCGAAAGTACATATTCATCTCCCAAAATAATTATATTGGATAATTGTAAAACAAGTTTGACATGGTTGGGTGTAACACTGTCTCTACTTCAATGTAGAAGAATTTGAATTCATGTAAAAAAGGGAATGAATTTGAGGATTCAACCAAGTACAAACAACTTGTGGGAAATATTATTTACCTTACCACCACCAGATCAGATATTTTATAAATTTTTGGGATTCTTTCCAGGTTCATGCAAAAACCTTGTGAAGGACATTGGTCTATTGCAAAAAGAGTTCTAAAATACTTGAAGGAAACTCAAGTTTTTGGACTCAAGTACGCTAAGGTGGATGACTTCAACTTGATTGGATATTCCAATTCAGACTTTGATGGGGATAAATAAAATGGAGTTTCAACTTCATGATATCTCACGAGTCTTGGATAAGTAGTTGTTTCTTGGAGATCACACAAACAATCAGTTCCAACAGATTCCACAACAGAGGCATAATATGTGGCAGCTACAAAAGAAACAAAGGAGATTGTGTGGCTCATGAAAATACTTGAAGATTTGTAGGATAAATAGGTGAGTTCTACTCCTCTTCTAGTTGACAATACTTTTGCAATCAAATTGGCCAAGAATCCCATATTCCGTGATCAAACCAAGCACATCAACATAAAGTACCCTATGATTTGATATCATGTAGAGTCCAAGACTAGTCACTTGAGACATTGTTCCACAAATGAGCAAATTGCGGACATCTTCACTAAAGTGACTGGAAGAGAAAAAATACAAAATTTTAGAATGATGCTTGAACTCACAAACTCCCCTTTGGATTAAGGAGAGGAATGTTGGATACCTAATCCTCATGATTATGACATTTTATAAATATCATTGTAAATATTATTTAGGAGAAACATGAAGATTCGTAGGTGATAATAATATTCATTCAAATATATTGGAAGATGAAACCAAATGTCATGTTAAATTGTATTTATGAATGTCTCATATTAATGCAATTCATCCAAGTGTGGATTTACTCATTCTTTTCCCATACCTGGCCTGATAGAATATTATCCACAATTGAAATTAGTTTTATTCTTCCATATTTTTTCACAACACAAACAAATCTACATCTATCATATAATGAAAGAACCATATCTCCATATGAGGTAAAAGTTTTAACTATGTGATCTCATAAGTGTTGGATCATTTGTTTTACAAACATGTTCTCTAAAAGGAAATCTAAACCCTTTACATGTTGGTATTTCAATACGTGGTAGTTTTCAATTTGCCAATCCATGTCCTATGAATAATAAGGGCAATATCCTTTTTCAATGGAAATATTCAACATTGTATAATAGAGGATTCTATGTAGAAATTAATTGAATAATATCTATAAACACCAATGGATGGGTACTCTATTACATCTGTCTTAGTATTTTTGCAGTATTTAGAGAATGATTGCTTAACCATATATGATATATAGATCTCAACTAACAAAATGTAGGTGCAAATTTTTGCATTTGAGTCAAGATAAAATGACAATTCAAGGACATTAGTGTTCATATACTTATAAACATAGTTATCCATATCAATAATAACAAGCTCATAAGAGAGAGGTAGAAGATATCTAATGTTGTTTAATGTGTTCCACAATGAAGAAGGATAATTACAATGATAAACAAAGAGTGACCCATTTTCCTTAGTTTCCACTATAACACTAATTTATTTTAACTTAATACATACATCCAATATATTTGTGTTATCCTTAGGAAATTTAATAGGATCATCTCCATCTTCCTCTCTCTTCCTCTTCTTCGTTGTAGATTTTGTTTATTTTTGTTAGGATATTTGGACACTTATAAGTTAGTTAAAATCAACTTGGTCTAATGTGTCTTTAAATAAAGTGGGTTTCTTTAGTATGCATTAATATGCATTTGTGGTTATGTACTATGATGGTCATGATATGTTCTATACATAAAGTGATCTGACGATTCATATTCTCCTTGATACTAATGGCTATATTTAACTGTGACTTGACACTCGATTGGTCCATGATACCTAGGTGAAAGTTGTTAAAATAATTGATGTGCTTGTTTTCACCATAGAAAATATCTCTATTGTCATCCATCCATAGGCATGAAGCCACCCCCGAGCACCTTAACCTTTGACATAATTATTCCGGAAATCCATACTAGAACCAACAGATAAACCCTAGCTGCTAACTGCAACAAAAAAACAATACAAGTAGAGCACTACTTCTCCAAGGGTAGCACACAAGAGAGAGAGAGTCTCCATATCCACATAACAAGTAACATACACTACTGCAGCAACTGCAACTACACTACTCTCTCAAAATTGCACCATACTTAGCACGGATATCACCAAGAGTATTACCAAGAGTATTACCAAGAATATCACCAAGAATATCACATAGAGAGAGACCAAGACCAAGAGATGACCATACGCCCTTATTCCTCCTTGCAGTTGCAACTACATCTCTCCACAAGACTTGCACTCTGACTCAGTGTACAAATGAGCTAAAACTTCCTCTATTTATATTAATCTGTCCATTGATTTTTCTGGCTGGGCCGACCTGAATTTCTGGTAATTATATTTTATGTTTATATTTTTCCTATGGAGATGACTTGTCTTTCTGGAAGATACAGTTCTAATATTATTTATTCTGTTAGGTCGACTTGTCTTCTAGGTTTTTCACACATCTGTTTAGGGTTTCCATTGCTTCCATAATATTCCATTCTAGTCAAAGGCTACATGTTGAGGTTAATACCTCCCACAACCAATGTAACATCAACACTCCATCCTAGCTAGGGAGGTATTAAAGGTAATGGTATTGAGCACACAAAAACCATTATGCTGGTAGAATCATCATAGCCACACATGTTATCTCATGATCACACAGATCAAGTCACGAGCATCATCTTCACTATTAGTATCGTCTGATAACATCCTAGCATCAACATACATCATTGTTTGTGTCATCTCTTGAGGCCACACTCCATCTGAGTAATTAGACATGATTCTGAATAAGTCATGTGTTGAAATCAATGCACTCAGTAGAGTGTCTCACATGAGTCACCCACTCAACAGAGTGATGCAGGGACCATTCTTCTAATCCGAACATACGTCCTAGAATAATAGTTGTCCCAACAGATGTTGAAAGCCCCACAATGGGCTAGAAGGACCATTCTTCTAATTTGGACCTATGTCCTAGAAGAATTTCAGTCCTCCTAGATGTTGAAAGCCACACCATGGGCTATGGAGACAATTCCTACAATAATTTTAGTCTCAGACTATTTTCTAATCGGGTCATATGTACCATAGAGATCAATCTCTACCCATATGCCTTAGAAAATATCGATCTTGTATCAACCACCCTAATCAAGACGTCATGTCCTTAGGGGGTGAACTATTCAACTTGATCAGGCCAATAACTGTGCCTCATAAGAATATCGGTCCTAAACCATTTTCCTAATCAAGCCACAATATGTGCCTTAAGAAACTACCAGTCCATGATATGTCAACAATCTGTCAAACTGGACCATTCTCTGCTTGGAGAATGTTTGTCCACCAACAGACTGACTATCCATCTAGCTGGCAATCATCTCCAACACTAGTGGTAGTCTCCATAGAAATAAGATAGTAGCATACAACTACTACAATGCCATCCAATAGAGCACAATTGTGTTTATCCATAGTAGTACACAACTACTGCCCAGTGGTACACAACCACTCCTAGTAGCACATGACTACTAACCAGTGACACAAAGTCACAACTAGTGGAACATATCCACCACAATAACATACAACTATTGTCCAGAGACATATAGTCTCCACAAAAATCAAATCATATCATCTGATATCATTCTGCATCAACAATGTCATCAACTACATCACCTCTAACCCATACTAACATGATGCGAACACATCATATCTAAGATGTACTGGCATGATTTGGAGTATCATATGCATTAACTCTAATCCATACTAGCATGGAATATATAGCATGATGCCAATGCATCATATATAAGTTGTATGGCACATCTAATATGTACTCACATGATCATATCTAGCATGACACGAGCCCCTTGCATCATCTCTAAGCTGTATGGTCATCTCTAAGTCATATGATCATCTCTAAGATGTACTAACATGATGTCAATACATCATATCTAAGATGTATTTCACATCTAAGTTGTACTCGCATGGCCATATCTACCATGATGTGGCTCACCAACATCGTCTCTAAGTTGTACTAGCATGACATATCTAGAATGATGTCAATACATCATATCTAAGATGTATGCCACCTCTAAGATGTACTAGCACTATGCTCCTCATGCCACGGTATCAACAAATCCAACCATTTGTATCATATCTAAGCTATTCTAGCATGATACAGATCCACAACTCACCGGAAATCCATGATTCCACATATCAGAGCTCCCTCCCAACCAAGGAATTCATCTCCTCCCTTTCAACCAATGGAGCAATCTCCACAATCCCTAACTTGTCTCTCAAGTATGCAAACTTTTTCTTGGACAAAGGCTTCATCAAAATATCTACAGTCTGCTCATTAGTGGAGATATACTGGAGAACCACTTCTCCCCTCTGGACTTTATCACAGAGAAAATAATACTTGATCTAAATGTGCTTCGACCTGTCATGTAACACTGGATTCTTTGAGAGATTCACACAGCTCTGGTTATCACAATATATCATGGTCGAATCCATCACCAGATCAAATAGTTCAAAAACCAGCTTACAGAGTCACACTTCTTCTGTACAAGCATCACAAGATGCAATATACTCTTCTTCTGCAATGATGAGTGAAACAAACTTCTGTTTTCTACTAGCCCATGATATCATAGAAGATCCCAAACTAAAACACATACCAGAAGTACTATTTCTTTCATCCGCACTCCCTACCCAATATGAATCATTAAATCCATACAATTGTACATCACTGTTTGAGGAATATCTCAAACCATAAGTTATCGTCCCACAAAGATATCTCAATATATACTTTGCAGCTATCTAATGCTTTTGTTTAGGTTCCACCTTGAACTGGCCTAACATGTTCACAACAAAGCAAATTTTCAGCCTAGTATTCAGGATTTGATTTGGAACCAGAATCAACCTCTGACTTAGAATTAGAGACCCAGGTTGAGTGACGAACTTTGAAGATGATCCGAGTGTCCAATATTTTCTTTAGTTCCTTCTGAATGAGTGGTTCAAGGTTCAAATGTATTTTACTTAACTTTTTTTGAAATGGATTAACACCTTCTTTGATAGGAATCACGTGTTGAATGATACATGTGTCATAGGTCTTCAAATATTCATATGTCTAGGAAAATACATCACAATATCTCTTGAACAACTGCATGAATGTATGCTTCTCTTCCTATGAACAACATGTTCCCAACATAGATGATTTTAGGGGCTAAATTTCGCTCATGGGCTAATTTTCAATGGTTTTTCCAAAAATGAGATTCGTTATTTTAAAAATGATTCGCCCAAATTCTATAGGATAAAATTATTTTACCTTTAAAATAGCCAAAAATTTATAAAAACTATATAAAATACTTAGAAATTTGAATATTTTTACAAAAATATCGCCAAACATTTACAGTTGACATATGAAGGATTAGTAAGATTCGCCAAGGTTTCTACATTTTAAAATAAATTTCTATCCCTAAAATCATCCCTAGTTCCCAAATTGATGTATTTGGGTTGTTCAAGGTCCTCAGATTCACCAAAAAATGTATCATAGTAGAGTTGTTGGTCTTCAAGTTCACAAGCCTTCTGAACTTAGTCTGTAAATAAAAAATATTTTCAAGTGACAACACATTTTTTGGGATGCAATTAGCTTTAGTCTTACTTGATTCATCCTGGTAGTCCCAAAGATCATGTTCATGCACTTAGTCATCTATCATTGAGTCCTGGAATACGTCGGAGCTAGTAAGGAAATTTATAATTTGAGTATCATTATTAAATACCCTCAAGTTTGTGACATTATCCAGTATAGAAGGACTAGAAATTATTTCAATAGAAAAATAGTCGTTAGGGGGCATGAACCTAGATCTTGCATTTGCTAAAATGTTTGCAACAATGTTTTGACAACAAGGTATAGAAGTAATATTAAATGCTTCAAAGGAATAGAGAAAGTTACATACCTCATGTTGATAACCTTTCAAGTGGGGAGACAGGCAGTGTATAGTGTTTCTTACTTGTCCGACAACTATCTCCGAATCACCAAATACTTGAAGGAATTTTACATTAAGGTCAATGGCTTTCTTAAGGCCTTGGACCAATGACTCATATTCTGCGGTATTTTTGGTGCATTCAAATTCTAAAAGGAAGTATATGAGAGTTTTACATTTTTCTGGATCTATAAGGATACATCCTGCCACAACTCCTTCTTGAGATCTAGAGCCATCAAAGAACATTGTCCACATGTTAGTATGTACAGAAGGGTTAGTTGGGAAAAAACCTAGTTCTTTTAATATAGAAAAAGCATTATTATGAGTGTGTAGAAGGAGTTTGGATTGTATATCTAACTAGATTGGATATGACTGCACTTCATAACAACCATGATCAATGTCTAAGAAATAATTACCCAAAAAGTATAGGTGAATCTAACGAGCTCAGTTTTACCTTCCAGTTCTGTTACCGTATGCTTCATATGAGGCTCGTTTTCCACCTATATATTATTCAGATTACCTTTGTATGGGAGATATAAGTGGATCCAATATGTAGAGATGTAATATTGAAGCTTAACAAACCAGTCCCTACTCAACAACAAACCATATCTTTTTGGAATATCAACAACAACAATGTTAATAACCTGATGAATCCTAGGATTAGATGCAAGTCTAATCATAACATATTTAAGTTCACCTCTTACTCTAACATATGACCTATCTAATTGTATGATCCTCGTGGTAGTAAATTCTAGGACACCATTTATTCTCTGACAAACTGAGTATGGCAGGATGTTGGAGGACACACCCGAATCTGCTAAACAATTATGAACATTGAAATTAAAATTTTCATATGTAAGTAGAAAAGGAGGAACCTAGGACTTTGAATGTGCACCTATATTGGCTGCATTTATGGTAGATTTAATATTGACTTCATGTTCTTCCTTTTATTCAGGAGCTTTAGAAATGTTTTTAGCTACAACAATGGTCTTCTTCTGAGATTTATCGGGATTGAAAGTATCAAGAAGCAGATCGTGTTTCCGAGGGAGAGTGAAGATATCATACATATATATATGTTAGCTTTAGTTTTATTCATACCTTCAATAACATTATACTATAAAGCATGGGTTTCAGGTTTACTTATTGTATTGCTTGGCTGAGAAATGTTGGATTTGTTGTTGGTTGTTGGAGTGTTGGTTTTAGTGTTGGTTGTAGCTAGGTTTGAAGTACTCAGTTTGTTGTTGTTAGCTGTAACATGGGTGTTATATTTAGTGCTAGCTATTGTTGGGGAGAAGCATTGGGAACAACACCCTTGTTGTGTAGGTTGTAGTCTTGGGGGGGAGATTTTATGACCTGTGTATCTCCCACAAAAACTTCTTCAATATGTTATTTGTCTGAATCAATACACCAGTCCCATAAAAACATAGTAGACTCCTGAGTAGTTTCCTCTATGGTTTCTTCATTTTTCATCTTTCTTGGATTGTTTGTTATTTATGTATTGTGATCTAACAACTGGTTGATGACCAAGGTCATAGAATTAACCCATTGAGGACATGTTTTTTTAGAATGATTCTATTGGAAGTATGAACATAAATTATCCATGTCGAATTTATCTATATTTAGAGTAAGTTGTGGGAATTCTGACGGCTTTGACGGATTGTCGTTCCTTCTAAAGAATGGATGGAAAGGTATAGGCTTGGAGGGACCTTCCCCAATGTTTTTATTAAGGTCTACCACTTCATTTGACAACTTCTTAACCAATTTAACCACACTGTCCATATATTTGGGTTCTTTCTCAAGAGGTTTTGTCAATAACAAAGGCTTATTCCCAACTGATTTAATTTTCTCAGATGAAGGGTGAATGTAGTAAGATAATAATTCTTTTTCAACAACTTTAACTTCTTAAAAAAACTGAGCCAAGGTAACCTTATTGACTCGTTTAACAAACATGCATATAGAAGGAATCAAAGCTAAAGTATAGTATTCGACAACCAAAGTTTCTAGAGGAGCGGTCTCATTTGAAAAAAATATTGACTATAATAAAGCATTGATTGAAGTCCTTCACTTTCTCTTTCTTTTCCATTTTTATAGCTCCTAATTCTTTGTATAAATCTGCGGGAGTTTTATGTTCCCAAAATTTCCCAATGAAATCTTTTTCAAAGTCATCCTAGCTAGTTATAGAACCCAAGGGAAGGTTAAAATACCATGTGGATGCTTTGTTTTCAAAGGTGTAAGGGAAAAGTATGCAAACCACGTCTTCGTAATGGACAACAAGGAGATGGGTGGCTAGAAAGAAATTATTTATATGATCTTCCGGTGAGTCGGATTTTCCTGGGTCAAATTTTGGAAGAAGTATCTCCAGACATTTAGGCATTTCATGCATAGGTTACGCTAAGTTTAAATCACATTGGAACAACCATGGTGGAATCATTGTTCTTCGATTTATATTTTCACCCATGTTGTCATCGAAATCTGATTATGGGTTTTCACCATCAAAGTTCTAGTCAAATTTGGGCGGAGTAGGACCAAGAGGCATGGGAAGAATTTTACATAAAGGTATGGGTAATTCCTATAAAGCAATTTGAATCAAATCCTCTATTGAGTCCACAAGAATGTTGGCCCAATTCTTGGGTCATCTTACACGAGTATCTCTCCTACTTGGAGGTTCTGAGGCTGATGGTAGTTGGCCAAGTAACTTGGTGTATGCATAGTAATATGATGAATTTCAATAAACTCTTCGTTAGGCACAAGATACCAAGCTTCAGGTTGAGTTTCGAGACTACCAATAACACTTTCAAATGCAAGATTTGTGTCTTCAAAGGTAAGGTCTTGTTTGGAAGGAATATGAAAAAAAATAGATTGAACATGAATATTTTTTGAAGTTTGACCAATCATTTGTCGTGAATTTTTGTGAGCCATATAAATTAAGGCCCTACTTTTAGCATCAATTATGTTGTGTCTTCAAAGTTAAAGTCCTGTTCACAAGGGATATGAGAAAAAATATATTGAACATGAATATTGTCTGAAGTTTGACCAATCGTTTTTCATGAATTTATGTGAGCCATATAAATTCATGCCCTCTTTCTATCGCCAATTTTGTTGACAGGGTGGAAATTCCCTTCAACATCAAGGGGTACTCCTTGGTACACGATCCCAATTAGACTATGCACCATTTGATTTAGGAGACCCATCCAGAATTTGACCCGGATGCCATTACTGGTTGTGGGGGGATGGTTGGATACTTTGAGAATGCATATGTAGATGAAGAATATATAAATGCATAAATGAAATCTCTTCTACACTATCCTATCCTATACTAGCTAGGAACAAACTAACATAACCAAATGAGAAACTGAAATGAAACTAAATCTACAAAGAACTCCACTTAGATAGTTGTTATGAAGTAAAGTTAGACAACATATGCACACAAATACATAACTAGAATAGTCTATATCATATTATCGCATACATTAAAAACTCATATTTCTCAGGACATACACATAATAAAGAATAACAAAGTTGTAATAAAAAATAACGATTGTTTAAGAAAAGTCTATATGCAACAATATGTTCTTACCACCCATGTAAACAATAGATAATCTGTTGAAAATAGTTCACAACAAACAACAATGTACATAAGATCTTCTCTCTGTCAAAATCATCCCTAAGGGATTTTCAATATTAATTAACACAATATTTTATCTAAAAATAGTTTCTTGAGAGTATACAATGCTTGAAGACCCCCCTACAAAATGGGATTCTTCCATTATTTATACAATTATTGATAACTCTTGAAAATGTCTTCTTGCATTGCTCAAGAAGAGGTTACAAAATTGTTCAACTCCCCCCACTAACTATTGACATGTGTGAGGATGGGGACGAAACTAAGGGTAGTTGGGAAAAAGACGAAACAAAATAGAGTTGTAAGCAAAATTGAATTTGTTATTTTGTCTTTTTCATGCACTCTTGTCCTTGATGGATGTTTTCCAAATCTCTTACTAGTCGTAGAGTGAGCTAATTTTTCGGTATAAGAGTTCCTCAAGGGAAACTTCATGTGCGGTTGTATTGTCATTAAGGGTCTTCATGTCTTTTTCTAAGGTAGCCATGAATGCCTGGATCATGGTGCGGACTTTGGTGGGTTGTATAAGGTGTTTCTCTACCAAATCAATCGTCACCTTTGTAGTTGATTGGGTTATCTCTCTCCTGTGACTTGTGCTCTATTGGATTTTTTCGAGAAGTTGTTCCATCGTGAGGGTCTTTCCGAGATATTATAAAGGAGGGAGACAACACTTATGTATCAACACTTGTGCTAATTTGTGAAGTTGTGAACAAATTGTTAGTGATATGTTTGTCTCTTTGTCTACTCTTTGCCTAGCTTGCTGAAAACAGTCAAATGAAGCATAATCAATCTTTCTTTCTATTCCTAGTGGGTAAGGGAGTTCATCTGGAGCATCTGGGTTCTCAATAATCCATCTATCAACTTCACCTAGACCTTCCTGGATAGTAATGAGTTGGGTTTTATTGGAATCTACGAAGCTATGTTGTCCTATTATGGTGGTTTCCATTTGTTGAAAGATGTGCAAGTGGGCATACATGTCCATGTCTTGAACATTTGAAGAATTCACCCCATTTGAGTGAGTCTCCTCCTTTCTCAAGAAACCTTGTTGTGTCATCATACACTACTCCTAGAGAATCATGTTCTTCCTCTTTCCTGCTTCTACTACTGAAATCCTATCTATAGTGATGCCTTTTCTTTTTATCTTCTTTCATGAAGACATTTATGAACCTAAAACACATAGTCACAATTATCCCAAAAACAAAACCAGGCAGGAAAATAAACATGATCAGATCAGGACCTATACATATATAATCATTTCATCAGTGAATGAATATTGAAAACACAATCTTCCTATATAAACCTTTGTGACAGGTACCTATATATAATCATTTCATCAGTGAATGAATATTGAAAACACAATCTTCCTATATAAACCTTTGTGACAGGTACCTAAATAATCATGTGTGTCAAAGTTAGTTGGGAGGTCATCATCTGAGGATGACAGGTTGATTGGAGACATTATGGAGGACTTGAGGAAGACTATATTAGCTTGGGGAAAGTCCAGGTAGATCGATGAAGTTAATGCGATCTTGGATGATGGGGAAAAATTTGAGTCGGAATAGTTCATGGGAACTGCTCCGATATGTATCGGAACAATTCATGGCATGGGTGCCAGTACAAACCAAAATAGTTGTTATAAATTCTTCTAGTCATACCGATGGAGCTTGTGTTAAGACTTTCAAAATGGGTCGGACGCATTGTTATTAACTTCCCCGATATACAAAGGTTAACACCAACAAAGTTCATGTAAAGTCCTTTGGTGAAGACCAAAGGCGATAATGTAAAGTAATTTGGTGAAGACCTGAGCAGTTCTTGTAAAGTATTCCGATGACTACCAACAGAGATCACATAAAGTCCTCTAGTAAATATCAGCGACGATCTTATAAAGTCCAAAGGATAATTGAGCGACGACCATGTTAAGTGCTCTAGATAACACCAATGACGATCTCATAAATCTCTTTGGTGAATACTGGAGGTGATCACACAAAGTCCTCCAATCAAACTGGTGACAATCATATTAAGTGCTTTGAAACAAATGCATCCAAAATTTTAACTAAGTCACGAAAATGGTTTTTGGGGAAAGTAAATGGAACAAGGGCTTGAGTTTGATTAGAATGAGGCTAGGGTATGGGTCATGATGGTAACCAACCCGATAGAAAGACATCCCATTGAACTTTGTGAAAACCCAAAGCTATTTAAAGAAATCTTCGAGGTGCGAGAAAACACCTAAAATGGGGGCATCAGTGTTAATGTCATGGGTTGTCAAGAGGAGATTGACATCGAAGGTTTAAAGAGAGTCGGGGAAATATGCTTGAATCTTTGGGGAGATTCAAATGTATCCGGATTAGGGTTTAATTGCAACATAGTTTGGGGAACTAGGGATTAGGAAAAGGTCGTGGAAGAGATCGGAAAGCCATTGCGCAATCGGGCAAAGTTAGGGTTTTTCATGGAGTTAAGGTGGAAGGGTAGTCGGCGCCGAGGACACCAGTCAAGGAATAGCTAGTGGGGGCCAAGGTTGAAGGGCCGATAGATAAATCCAACATGACAATCAAACCTAGATAAAAACCAAACCCTAATCGTAATCCTTATATTATAAATATATAAAAACACCAAGAAGATTTTAGTGCCTACCTAGATAAGAGTGACATGTGGACAATGTGAGGTAGCTGGAGGATGAGTACACCTGCAAGCTAGTCAAGAGAGTTGCTCAACACTCTCATTTGTCTTCAGAGATAAGAAAATGATGCAAAGGATGGAACGAGGGTGAAATTTTTATAGGCATGGCATGATATTCAAGGTCTCCAGGGTGGCATTGAATTTTTTACTGGAGCAGATGATCAGAGGTATTCTGGTCACACCAGAGGCAATGGTGGAAAGTCCTTTGGTTTGCACTAGAACACATAACTAGAAACATGTCGGTTTTCTTTCCTGCTTTTCAAAGGAATTTGTTGGAAGTTCTTCGATTACACTAGAGACCATAACGAGAAATCTGTTGGTTATATCTTTTGTGTTATGGAGAGGTTTACATGAAGTGTTCTAGTTAAATTATAGCGCACCAGTGATGATCAAGTGAACTTATCTGGTTCAAATAATAGAGTTTGCAAGAACTCCTCCAGTTGTATCAGAGAGGAAGTCCTCCAATGTACCAGAGAACTTCGAGGGAACTCCTCCGGTACGTACCAGAGGAGTTGGGAGGAACTCATATGATAACCAAAATAAGAATTCCCACAAATTTGTCGAAGTATAAAAACAAAGAATTGAACCAAACCGAGCTTGAAGCATTAAGAAAAATGACGTGAGAGAGATTAACAAGGATCAAAGACCATGGTAACTCTTCAAGGTGAAAAGGAGGGGTCCCATTTTCTTGGGAAGAAAAGGATTTTCAAGCAAGACTCAAAGAAAAAGGGAGGTTGTGATGCCTAGAATAAAACTTCCATACAGCTTCGATACCATTCCATTGAGACAATTTGAGTTCCAAATCACTTCCAAAGACTTCTTCCACTATACCAATACCCGAGATGGTTGAAACACCACGCTCCCCTCAAACTCGCAAATCACTAGCGTGAGAATCCTGAATCGGGATAGAAGAATGCTTCAAAGAAGACTAAAGAGGATGGTCTCTTATTTGTCCCGGGGATATCGAGGGAATTGGAAATTCGTCCTTTGCCTCCGAAGTGACAAGACCATGCGACCCCACCTTTTCCATTCGTTCAGGGCCCTTCTGCTAATCCTCAGAATCAAAAGTATACTCACGATCCTCCACCACATGACCCACCTTGTGACACCTTGCACACTGAAAGGGGATGTTTATGTAATCAAAGGGTTTCATATAAGAGCGATCACCAAGGACCAAATCAGTTGACTCAAATAACCCATTACTAGGATCCAAATCCACTAGAATCTAGGAAACAAACCAAATTGCACTAGTCTTGTATCAATCATCAAAGGAAATAAATTTCCCAATGCCTCCCCAATACCTCTGAGATCGACGTCGCACCAAAATTCTGAAGGCAAGTTTGGCAGTTGTATCCATGTAGGCCAACATCTCTTCCTTTGCATTAAATATAAAGTGCCATGGATTTGTGCACAAAAGGTGCCTCCCCAAATACCAATGGACTGAAAGGATCTTCAACACATTAGTTTTTACTCAAAAAATGAAGTCGATCCAACCGCATGACAGGAGATGGAATATTGGTGAATACACGAGCACATGGACCCAGGATTCTTGCAACCACGAACTAACTGAAACTGCCAACATCCTCCTGCTGTAAAACTTTCCCATAATGGAAAAATCATCCAACTCTACAATTTGGGAAACCCCCAGGCCCTCATCTACAACCAACGATACTCCACTACCTCGTGACTTTGTAGTTTTTCACTTTTTTCCCCGCAAAGAACTGTGAAGACCTCTCCCGAAGATTCTACTTCCTTCCTTTCTTTCTTTACGGGGAAGTGGACATGTTTATTTCCTTTCTTTAGTGTTGAACAATGATCTTCTTTCAACAACCCACTCTAACGATAGATGACCTCGCTTCTCTATCCTAATACTTAACCAATTACTATGTAAAAGGAGAAATCATTTGTACACTAATACACAAGAATCCCATATAAATGGAAAAAAAGATTAAAAAAAAAAACTCATAACAATAAGAGATATATGTCTTCTTTATATATAAAAAAAAATGGGCACAAACAATTATACAATATTAAAATGATAATAAAGTATATATGAGAACATACTCTTCATTTTGATGCATTGTAACATGACATGAGGATAATTGCATCGAGAGATGCTCTACAATCGTATGGGGGAGATGTTCATGTAACATAACACATTAAAATAATAACAATAAATTATATATCCTCAATAATCCTTTGAAATCATGCATCCCTCTACATCCCACTCATCCTCAATTGGATGTGCATAACCTTTAATATTTGTATCAAAATCTACATATTTCCATGAGTTCACATATCCATTGTTAACATTTTCACATCGATCAAGGGATTATACTTAATCAATGCAAACTCCACAAAACTAGGCACACCTTCTAGTATCAATTACCTACACATTATGCACAAACGAACATTTGATATAGTGCAAATTTCATGAACCAACAACCCTTACAAAATCATGTTGTAATGATCTATTGACATCACTAGTTTTAACATCCCAAAAATACCTACACTCAAAGGACACACATAAATAACTAGAAATAAAAATTAAATCTTATAAAAAACTATTAGATGTTTGTCCTTTTCCAAATGTGATTGCTCTTATAAAAATTAAATCTAGTAATTGCTCTATGACTAACCTTGATATTAGATGTTTGTCCTTTTCCAAATGTGGTAAAGGTTGGGATTCATGTGTTGAGAGGATTAAACACCCAACATTTCACTTGCGACTCTTAGAATTTACCTTCAATAAATCATGTAGGATTTGAGCTTGTGCCAATGCTAATTTATTTCCAAAAAAATAAATTATGTTATTCCTAGGTAGATGAACTATGCAATTAACAATCATATCACCATAGTTTTGAATGCTAGTTGCAACAATATTATCTAATATTTTTTCATCAATATGGACATCACTAAAATTATCATTTAAGTGTAAGCTTTTTTGGAATAAAGTCTTGTTGTTGGTTAAACACTATCCTTACATTGTGAAATCTCTTTTTTTTTGTAATTCAGTGTAGAAATCTATATTATGTGTAGAAATTATGATACAAAATGGGGATCCTGGTCTGCCTGAAAGGAAACCAGACCAGGGGACCCTTGCTGCTAGTTATGAAAATCACGCTTGAAAGTATCTGGTCTGCCAAAAAATGGAAACCAGACCAATCCTTCCATATCCAGTCTGAGATGCACACTCACAAAGCACTAACTAAAAGGCTTTCAAGAAAAAAAAACCAAAGTCTAAATCCAAAATCATTTGGCCTTCTACTGCCTGGGCATAACTGTCATTAGACTAACATTTAAAATAACAGAGTATAATGACTGGAATCTAAGAAACGTTACAACACCTGGGGGTGCTCCTTCCCACCATCCACTTGGCTCATGTTGTCCTCCTTAGAGGGGAATGTTCGGGTTTTCCTGATCTGGGCTGGTGCTCCTTGTCCATTCACGGGCGTAGTGCCCATGTGATGGATGTATCGCAGGTAAAGGTGGAACTGTGTTGTCAATCGCTCATGCTTGCTTTTTTTATCCTTTTCTACCTCTACTAACAGTTTGATAATTGTTTCCAGGCGGCTAAGGCAACGCTAGATCTCGTCCAACATTGTCTTAGTCTCCCAGTGATCTTCCTATCTCGCCTCCTCCCACTTTGATTTCACTTTTCCTATCAGCATCTTGGTGAACCAGGCGGTCTCTACCATTTTATGGTAGAGGGTCTCCCTGGTACGCGTAGCCCCCAGGTCTGTCACCCAGTCTGCCTCCAGCGCCATGTCACTCAACTCTTTGTCGTTGCGCTCTTCCTTTAATTCCTCTTCCCACCTATTAATTGCAGCCTCCCCCTTTTAAGATACCAGTGTATGGAAGGTGCTCTCCGCTTATCTCGCAACCTACTCCATCCTTGTTAATCGCCTTGAAATTTCTAGGAGTTCCTTCCCCAGGGGGCTCCTCTTCCTCTGCGTGTGCTTAAGGCGTGCCATTTTCCTATGTTTCCCTAGGACCCCGCTCTGGCTATTCTTCCTATTCCTCACTTCACTACTCTCCTTACCAACTCTGCTCTTGAGACTATAATGACCTTTACTCATTAACACCTTATGTTTACTTGCATGTCTGTTATCCCTACTCTTATAGTGTTTCCTCATCTGCGGGCCTATACTTCCCATCAATTTTTTCCCGAGGTGGTGAATGCGCTCGTCATTATTTGCTGGTAAGGCTCGACTGCCCATGACATTACAACCCCTTCCCATGTCCTTTCCTCTATCCTTACTCGTTTTGGATCCGACCGTTCTTATCCCCGTACCTGTCCTGGGGGCCAGTGGATCTGCCTTGGTTATCACCATCTCCTCACGCCTTAAGTATTTCTATGCATCTGACCTATGGATGTTCTATCATGTTTTCACCACGACCCTTGTTGATGTATCGTCCCTTCTTCCATCCGCCCACCTGTTGCCTATAATGTTCCCGCATGATTAACGGTGGCCAAGTGTTAAGACCTTCATATTCTCCTTGGGTCCCACCTCCAATCGAGAAGCCTCGCGTCATCCTCCTCGATGTGACCCTCATTAGTGAAGCTGCCACCATGATCTCTAGCCTCCAGGTGGATGCAATTTGTTCTTAGTTGCCCCTTGGGAATTCTGATCCAGGCTTCGTCTAGTTCATGGTCATCCATGTTAGCCCCCTCGTTGGCTAGCCTATCTGCTAGTGCCTTTGCTGACCTGTGAATCCAATGAAACTCCACCATGTTCAGGGTTCTCAGATGCTCCTGGAGTTTTTACAGTTAGTGCGCTAGGTGCCAATGTCGTTGCACCTTGCCCACTCTGGTCCCGTATTGGAGTCTCTTTGTCGTATTGATTACTAGATTCGAGTCACCTTCCACGATGGTATTTTTCATACCTTCCCATCATAGGATTTCGAGGCCGAGTTCCAGAGCGCCAAACTCCGTTGTGTTGTTTGTTGAATTTCCTATGCTTCCAACATATAGGCGAACGATATTACCTTCACTGTCTCTCATTCCTCCGCTTGCTCCTGCCACCCCCGGATTGCCTTTCGATGCCTCGTCAAAGTTTAGTCTTAGGACCCCTGTCGAAGGAGGAGCCCATTTGCTGACTCATGTCTGAATCTGTGGATCACGGGCCATAGGTAAGCTATATCTCCACTCTTTCAGGTAGAATAGTTCTAGAATTCAAGAGTCTTGGTCTGTGATTTGATTTTTGGCATTGAGGAGGTTAAGGCATTGCACTCTTTCTCTGATTTGAGAAACTATTGTGTCCTTTATCCGTTATGCCGATAGGCTTTCATTTATGAAAATTCCACTGTTAAGTTCCTTCCAAATCGCCCATATAACCATCCCTGACGTCAGACCCCAACAAAGATTCACCACTTCATCTTCACTGTACCTCTCTTTCCAGTCTCTGATTGTTGCTCTGATATCCCCCCTGCTTCTGTTCGATTGGCGGTAAATACATGCCACCCAATCCTAGATCTCGGCTATGTAGATGCATTCATCGAGGAGATGCCCCTTTGTTTCTTCCTTGACCTCACAAAGGTGGCACCGTGAGGGGCCTATGAAATCCATTTTTCTTAGGTTCTGTCACGTCAAAATTCTCTTATGTAGGACTAGCCACTCGAACATTTTGATTTTTGGCCATTGGGGGCCCTTCCAGATCTTCTCCCAATGTGGCTCCGAGTTTTCTTGGTTCTGGCCTGCGATGTAATACTAGGCCTCTTTTAGGTTGAATTCCCCCCCATTTTTCCTACCCCACCTCAATTGGTCCTCTTCTTCCGAGACCCCAATTTTCCTTTTCCCCAATTCCTCCTCCACCTCTTGCATCACCATGTCGATATGAGCTCCATTTTGTGAATTAAGTTTGTCCCAAATCCTCCATCTGGTGTTCCCATCCCTTTGCTTCCARTATTGATGGACGTTCTTTTTACCTTGTCTGATCATCGCCTGTTTGACATCCTCCATGTCTTGAGTTTCCATTCTGGGTTCATGTTGCCAYGCGTCCTCCCAGAACCTCAYTGTTCTCCCATTTCTGACTTCCCARAAGCTATGACTCTAAATCCAATTTTTATTTCTCCACGCTAGATTCYAGATAGYTGACCCCTCCCTTGTACCCATGAACCTGAGTCTCTCCTAGTTGTTGACCTCTGGGGCATATTTAKCTTTCCAGAGATTCRCCCACGGAGCTGAAATTTCCTTTACCCATCTCCACCACARCTTTGCCCCATAAGCCTCGTTGGTTACCTGTKGGTCTTGTAACCCCAGGCCCCCTTTGTTCTTCGGCATGCAAACMTTATCCCACACCACMAAGGCCCATTTCTTTTTATCCTCTGCTCCCCTCCATAGGAAGTCTCGCTGGATGGCTCTTATTTTTTCTAGGATGCCTTTGGGGGCTAGAAACACTGACATCATAAACGTCGGGATTGCTTGTAGGAACGCTTGAGTGAGGATTAGCCGCTCGACAAGGTTTAGAGCTCTGTACGTCCAGTTCTTTAGCCTCTCCTGCATCTTGTTAATAACTCCTTCCCATGTTGCATTCCTACATGCTCTATCCGTTAGGGGGACTCCCAGATATTTCGTTGGGAGTGTTTTGCGTTCAAATCCCAGAATGTTGGCGAGGTTCCTTTGGATTGCAGGATTTGTATTGAAAACGTAAATCATGGATTTGGAATGGTTAATTTCAGCCCCCGATGCCTCTTCGAAATCCTCTAAGATTTTTTTATAAGCCTTAGCTTCCTTTACCGTGGGGGTGCCATGGAGCAGGGTGTCATCAACGAACTGTTAGAGTGTTGAGGTCAGACAGTCTTCAAATGGTTTGGGGCATTTTATTTCACCTACTGTTGTTGCATTTTTTATACTCCTGCTCAACCCTTCCATCATTAGAATGAACAGGAAGGGGGATAACATATCCCCTTGTCTTATAAATCTCCAAGGATAAAAGGGTTTTGTTGGGGATCCATAAACTAGCAACGAGAAGCTTGTTGTGGAAACTAGGTTGATGATCCACTTGATCCAATGCTAGGAAAAAACAAAAGCTTCCATTGTCTTTGCCATGTAGTGCCAATTTATTTTATCATAATCCTTTGCCAGGTCCAGCTGGATTAGCATCCCCCCTTTCCTTTGACTTTTTAGAGTGTGTATTATTTCATGGGCTTGTATGATATTGTCCAGAATCCGTCTCCCTTCCACATAGCCCGCCTGTTCCTGTGAAATCAATATTGGAAGGAGTGGTTTCAGTCTATTAGCTATGACTTTGGAGATCATCTTATACAGTACATTGCACATAGCGATTAGACTGTAGCGATTTGGAGTTCTAGCTTCATTTTCTTTTGGGATCAGGGTGATCATCGTGGCATTTAGTGCTTTCAGGATGGAGGCCAAGCGTCTAGAATCCTCCACTACACCATAGATCTCATGCTTAACCACATCCCAACAGACTTTGAAGAATTCCATTGTAAAGCCATTTGGGCCTGGGGCCTTTCCATTAGGCATCTGTCGGACCACCTGGTCAATTTTGTCTTTTGCGATGGGCTTTCACAGGCTGACATTATGTTCCTCTGTGACCAGTTTGGGGATGTGATGGATTATCCTTTGGATGGCAGCGATCCTGTCCCGGTTGGGCTCTTTGGCTATCCCCTGGAAGTGTTTGACTAGTGTGTTTTCAATGTCCTGGTGGGACTCTCTTTCAATCCCATCCTAATCCTGAATCTTCAAAATTTTGTTGTGAGATCTTCTCGCTATAGTTGTTCTATGGAAGAACTTGGTATTCCTCTCCCCTTCTTTAAGCCACTTGATTCTGGATTTTTGTCGCCATAGGGTCTCTTCCTGCTTACATCTTGCTTCCCAATCCTAGAGCAATTGGTTTTCTTCTTTTTTATTTTCCTCTGTGTAACCCTCTTGAATGCAATGCTCCTGCAGCTCTCTCATTCTGTCCCCGATCATTTTTTTCTCCTAGTCTATGTTCCCAAAAAATTCTCTGTTCCACTCCTTGATTCTTTGTTTTATGTACTTGAGTTTCTTGTGTAGTCTGAACATCCTAATTCCTTTTTATGGGAGTTCCTCCTGCCACCATGTTTTAATGTTCTCCTTGAACGAAGGGTGGTCCATCCAAAATTTCTCAAATCTGAAGGGTCTGTTCTTTGGTGTTGTTTGAAAATTTGCCTCCAATTGCACTAGCCAGTGATCTGATCCCCCCTAGGGAGGTATGTTGCAATCCAATGCTAAACCCTGCAAAATGATGGATTCCGAGACCAGGAACCTCTCTAGCCTTGTGGCCACCTAATGGTGTGACAGTCTTTTGTTATTCCAGGTAAATTGGCCATTGCTAGTCCTGATGTCTACTAGCTCCATTGTATCTATGAAGGCTAAGAATTCTTCCGCATCCCTGTCTAGTCTCTAGTTACCCCCTTTTTTCTCTACCAAAGTTGTGATAATGTTAAAATCCCCAGCCAGAATCCAATGAAGGTTACTAGTCCGCTCCTTTAGATTTTCTAGGTCTAGGAGCATTCTTCTTTTTTCCTCCAACCCCTGGGGGCCATACACATTTGTGCATAGGACCTCCTCCATGTTCCCGATCACTTGCATTTTAACGGATAGTGTGTGCCTCGTGGCTTCTACAACGAGTAGGTTCACCGATTGTGGGTTCCATAGGGTGAGTATACCTCCCACCGTGTTTTGACCTTCCACAACCACTAACTTGTACTTACTCCAGTATTTCTTACTGATTATTTCCATTCTGTCCAGATTGCATTTTGTTTCTCGTATGGAACATATGTCAAGTTGTTCTTTCCTCGGTCCATTTTTAAGGATTCGTTGTATCCTTGGGTTGTTTAGGCCTCTTATATTCCAAGTGATAAACTTCATTTAAACATGTGGAGGGGAGTTAGGAAAGAGCTTTTTAATCTTACTTAAATTTATCAGCAGGGCGCCGAGTTCTTATAGGGCTACGCTGTTTGATTTCCTCCTTTTCTTCCACCTTGCCTGCTTGGGTGAGTGCTGTGGCTATCCCTCTCCGGTTTTGATACCTAGGTGTTCTATTTCGCCATGCATGTGCTTGGTTCCTCTGGTTTTTGCCTCCTCCCTAAGGAGGAAGAGGTATTGAATGTGATCGAGTTGCTTAGATGGTATATTGTCGACTCCCTGTCTTTTCCACTATTCCAATATGTTTGGGAGGTCTATCCCTTCCCTTTCCACGATGTCTCAGAGATCTGGGTCTTCTGTTCCTACCTCGCTTGGTATCGTTTCCGAGTCTCTGTCTGCCTCCTACAATGGGGTATTGGCATCTACGTCACCTCCTTCCATTGTGCTCGTGTTGTATCCCTGATCACCCTTGGTGTTTTGATTTTCTGTGGTCTCATGGGTTTCCTGTTCCTTTGTCTCCCTTGCTTTTGTCCTTTCCTTTTCCTCTTCTTCTCCCTGTTTAGGGTTTCCCCTTCCTTCTGCTTTGTTCCTTGCTTCCGAGTTACTCCCTAAGGGGGGTTTACCTTGTCTTTTATGTCCCCTACCTTTGTAATTCGGCTTCAAAAATCTGTCATCATCCTGTTGTTGTTTAGAGGTATCTGGTTCTTGTTTTCTACTGAGAGAGCATTCTCTTAGTAAATGTCCATGTTCATGACACCTTCTACATCAAAACAAGATCTACTCATAGTTTNCCTTCTGCTATGTTCCTTGCTTCCGAGTTACTCCCTAAGGGGGGTTTACCTTGTCTTTTATGTCCCCTACCTTTGTAATTCGGCTTCAAAAATCTGTCATCATCCTGTTGTTGTTTAGAGGTATCTGGTTCTTGTTTTCTACTGAGAGGGCATTCTCTTCGTAGGTGTCCATGTTCATGACACCTTCTACATCAAAACAAGATCTGCTCATAGTTTATACTTTGGATCCATTCCTCATCCTTGAACTCCAAGCTTATAGTATAAATATTTAATTTATAAAAAATAAAAATAAATAAAAAGTAAAAAATAATTTCCATTTTTTTTAATAAAAAATAAAATAAAATAAAAATTTGCATACTTTATTATTTCCTTATAATTTTAATTTTTAGCACTTGTGTTTTTTAATGTATATGCTTTACTTGATTATATAAATACATTAAAATTCGTATATTTATTTTTAATTTTAAAAATGATATAAGGATCTCGACATTGTAGGTTAATGTATATATATATATATATTAAAAATAATAAAATATGTCAATCACGAAAGTACATTAAAAATAATAAAATATCTCAATCACGGGAATGAATTTTTCATTTTGAGACAACTCCTAGTCGAGAGATTCAGTTTATACTTTTACTGGAGACATTGAAGGTATAAACTCTCCGTCACGAGACTTAAAAATCAACATCCAAAAACCCCCTTGCAATTTTTTCCACACAACTTCAAATAAGTCATTGAACATTCAACTAGTGAATTCTGAAAGCAATCTACTTACTATTTTTATTGAGAAAAATATTTTCACAAAGGATATTTATTTTTTAATTTTTTTTTTCTAAAATTATATTTTTTTAATAGTGTTCATTAGTTTTAGGAACATGGATATTAGTGTTTGGAATTATTAGAAGTTTCTTCTAAATTTAGAAGAAATGTTAAATTGGGAGTAACAATATTATATATTAAAAATATATTAAAAAATATTTTAAATTACAATATATTCAAATAATGATACATTTTAAATTTCATTTAAAAAAAATTTGAATTCAATCGAGTTCAAAGTTGGTACTGGAACAACTACAATATCATGTATTAAAAGTTTTTTATGTCCACAACTATAAAGTGAGTATTACTAAGTTTTTTATTTAAATAAATTTTGAAATAATATTTACATGTANAATAAGTCATTGAACATTCAACTAGTGAATTCTGAAAGCAATCTACTTACTATTTTTATTGAGAAAAATATTTTCACAAAGAATATTTACTTTTTTAATTTTTTTTTTCTAAAATTATATTTTTTTAATATTGTTGCATTAGTTTTAGGAACATGGATATTAGTGTTGGGAACTATTAGAAGTTTCTTCTAAATTTAGAAGAAATGTCAAATTGGAAGTAACAATATTATATATTAAAAATATATTAAAAAATATTTTAAATTACAATATATTCAAATAATAATACATTTTAAATTTCATTTAAAAAAAAAATGAATTCAATCGAGTTCAAAGTTGGTACTAGAACAACTACAATATCATGTATTAAAAGTTTTTTATGTCCACAACTATAAAGTGAGTATTACTAAGTTTTTTATTTAAATAAATTTTGAAATAATATTTACATGTAGTTTAGTCTTTGTTTTAGAGTGGTATTTTAAATAAATATAATAAAAATATTTATAGTAAATTATGTGTTTGTAATAATGGAATAAAAATATTTAGATTTTAATTTAATAATATTGAAAATTGGTACTTATTAATACCAAAAATTATAAATATAATTTTAATTTAAAGTTCTCTATATCAAGCTCCCATTTCCTTGATGTTAAAGCTCCTAAAAAGCTTGCAAGTTCCCAAAACAATTTTTGTTGGAGATAATGCTTCAGTTAATGCATTGTGCTGAGTTTAGTTTGGGATATGTAGGAGATTGTTGAGATATTCTCTCAACCTTCATATCTATGTTTAGAATAAGTTGGATCTAAGACCAACTATATAAATGTGATGTAATTGAATACTAGTGTGTAATACGAATATTGTTTTGTGTGTAATTCATGTACAATGTCTCCTCATCCAAAATTTAATATGGTATCAGTTGGCTTAAATCCCTCACGGGATGGCCAAGAAGATGGGAGAGATTTGAGTGTTAATTCACTGTACGAAGGTTAGCGTAGGAGATATTGGATTGTTTTATTTCTTGTGTGAGTTGTTTGTTTGGTTGCACAACTTAGCAGCAGAGCTGAAATTTGCCTCCTCGTTGACTGCTAGAGAATCGTGCCACTATCGCTTGAAGACTAGAGAAGGCACACGATCTGCAATTTGAATCACCATAAGAGAGATTGTTGTGGGAGAGAGGGGCATTGTCTGGTTAAAGAATTAGATCATCACATGATTATATTGTTGCTCAGATATTCGCTGACTAAATGAAGTAGAGATTGCAACAAGAAAATATGTGTGCATTGTGTTATGTTCACTCTATGAAAACGAGCCAGCGTAGAAGAAAGAACATCAGTCCATTGCAGGAGAATGTTGTGCATCTTMARCGAAGCGTTGCAGGAGAGAGACTCTGATTCTACTGGACCTTTATATTGGTCTAGCTTTAAAGACAATTAGATTTTGAAATAGATGTGGAAGGTTGTGGTTTTCTTTTATTTGTTTGGTGTGCAAGTGTGTAAAATTGTGTATTTAAAAAAACAAAAAACAAAGGGGTCACTTGTATGATTAACTTTTGGATACCTTCAATATCTAGAGTACTCTCCTAGATAACTGTCGGATTCAACGAGATGTGTTCGACATATGGAAGTATCTTCATAGAATGGCCCAGTTACTTGGCTTCTTGTCTAGCAAACTCAGCGAGCTATGTACTTTGTTAGAGTAAAGTATGTTAATACTGTTAATCATTACAATTTCATCATGATGGTAAGAAGCGTTTTTTTATCTAAAATGAATCAAGAGGGGAACTTGAAGTTGTGGAGAAAAAAGAGCGTAAACTGGGAGATTTCAAAGTGGGTAGGAGTGCTAATGAAGACCAGATTAGACAAAGACAAAGTTTAGTTTTGTAATTTAAGTTTTTTGTTTGTAATGTAAGCATTAAAGGGGGGTGTTGGAGATAATGCTTCCATTAATGCATTGTGTTGAGTTTAGAGTTAGTTTGGGATAATGTAGGAGATTGTTGAGATATTCTCTCAACCTCCATATCGATATTTAGAATAAGTTGGATCTAAGACCAACTATATAAATGTGATGTAATTGAATACTAGTGTGTACTACGAATATTGTTTTGTGTGTAATTCGTCTACAATGTCTACTCATCCAAAATTTAATTGTTTCAAGATAATTAAAAATATTGGAAATGCCGAGAGCATACAACTATACAATAATATAAAAAAATTAAAAAATAAAAATTATATTTACAAAATTATAAATTTAAGAAAATCAAAATTCACTCTTTTAAACTTTCATCTCCAAAAATATATTTTTAATTTTTATTGATTCCATATTAAAAAAAAATTATTGAATGCAAATACATGTTTAAAAAACCAATGTTTGTTGGATTATTATATTTGAAAATTAATAAAAAAATATTTAAATAATTATAGAAAGATGTGTACATTACAATGATGATGATGATGATTAACGTCCACTAAGACCTAATTGGTCTATCAGACCTTAAGACGATAAGTGATTACTTGTGATTCTTTAGAATTTTGTTTCTATGCTCGAAAAGCATTAAGAGAAGCTTTCCAAGATCACCATACTTTTGTTGAGTTAAGAGGTTAGGAAGGTTGGTAGTGTGATCAATATTTTGAAAATGAGATCTANCAATTGAGACTCAAAAATCCTGCTATAAGATCACAAAATAATTAAACAAAACAAAACACTCTGAACCAATAAACCAATAAGAAAAATAAATGAAAGAGTAGAACTCAAAAAGCAAGATCAATTGTAAGAGTGTATTCAACAGTAGTTTATTAAGCTCGAGAATCTCCACTCACCTGGTTGAGAAACAACATTAACAACCAATAAAAACAAACTAAGGGTGGTCCAGCCGGCCCATTCGCCATAACGAATTTTGTCCATGCTCACAAGGATTTTAAAAAGTTCAAACTGGTAGATTGGAAACAAAGGCTTCAGACAGATGGCCGCTAATTCGTGGAAGTCGACGGTAATTCGTGGAAGACGAAAGTGTAGCCGAATGAGTTGAATTTAGATCTGAAAGCCGAGTATGTCTGAAGTGCCTGATCGTCCTAGGGTGTTGGCTTTTATTTTAGACCACTGAAGCGCCATTTTCTCTATTATTAAATAGAATGAGGTGCATATCTTTTCGTATGCAACACGAAGAATAAATCAGGGTAATTTATCGTTTCGTCTGAACATGGTCCATGCGGTATGGATAGATGCATGGAAAAGTCGATGGATTGCGAAAATGGAGGGCAACTGTCAAGAAGCTGGTCCTGGCATTAAATTGGATACAACTACTTAAATGTCACCCTATGCATGCTGCGTTGATCGTGGTTATTGATTGCCTAAGTCTACTGTGGAGTAAAATAGCACAGCTCGTGGCTGGTGAACGCCGAAACCTTTCAGCTGGTAAAAAATACGTGGTCATAAAATGAAACGCACGGTAATACTAAATTAAAATTATTTAGATTGATAAATTGATAAATATTAAATGGTTGAGTTTCACATTCACATTTCTCCACTCTAACAAAATTTTAATCTTTGTTAATCACTTAGACGTGGTAATCAGCAAGTCACAGTAAATTTTAAATATGATCAAGTAAAAGTAAAAAACTAACCATGTAAACTGATGCATTGGTTGAAATCACAACCATTGATTTATTTACACGACTAAAAATATTCCATCAATATTTAATTTGTCCATACAAAATTGATTAAACACTAAAAACCTATTAAATGTATCCATTATTAATGAGTGTTCACCTTTAAACATAATTAATTGTAAATTGTATTAAATGGATTCTTTTTCTAAATATTAAGTATAAATTTTAAGCCTGAGTAAAGTTTTATAGAGTTTAGAGAGAACAGGCTCATCTGCTATTTATATAAGGCTAATGTCATCAGTTACAATTTGTGATATTAATTCCAATGGAGTGAGTTTACTGTACCCGCCTCTAACTTACCGATCGGTCACAAGTAAAAGGTCATCGATTTTAGGTTAACTTTTTCGGACTTTGTAATATTTTCATAATTTCTAGATATTTTAGGCATTAAATTGATTACTTGTGATTCTTTAGAATTTTGTTTCTGTGCTTGAAAAGCATTGAGAGAAGCTTTCCAAGATCACCATACTTTTGTTGAGTTAAGAGGTTAGGAAGGTTGGTAGTGTGAACAATATTTTGAAAATAAGATCTAATATGGGTATAGGCTGGACAATCTAAGAGAAAGTGCTTTTCATTTTCAACCTTCTTAGTGTCACAAAGGTGACACACTCTTTCATCCCATGGCATTTTAGGAATTGACCAACGCCTAGTTTCACTATGGAGCTCGTNAATAGGTGCAAAATAAAAAATTTCTATATACATCTTCTTAGCATTGGTGTCTGAAATTTCTATCCAAATGTATTGATTAAGAGAGCCAATCTTATGAAGTTGAATGTGAGGAGAAATGCTCTTTCTAATATAACAAGCCATGCCTCCTATCCCTCTACGGTGGGATGTTTTGTTCCATGCCGACCACAAGACAAATCCTTCCATGTTAGGGACCTTATACTTCTCATGCTCCCAAGTTTCAGCTAGACAGATAATATCAATATCACTCGGGATCCAACTTATCATAGGACCTTTGCGCCATGGAAAGCCACGACAATTTCAAAAAAGGATCCCGAGTGTCCCAAATTCCTATTTATTATTATCCTTCTGGTCTCTATCCCTAACAATAGCTTTTCGATTTCTAATTATTGCCCATTTTCCTTCTTTCCTGGCTTCTTTCACCTTTTGAACTTCCTTCCTTAATTCAGCTTGGTCTTCGAGAATGAGGTTTTCATTTATAAATATTCCTGACCCTTTTAAGCTCAGAGATTTACTAAGTATGCTATATTTATGGTCATTACAACTTACTTTGACACGGATTAACCTATCTTTGTGATCAATTATTTTTCCTAGCCTCTTTGCTTCTATGAGGTAAGTTGTATCAATTTGTGATTTATTTTTTAATTCTTCTTTTACTATTGCTAGTGTATCCTCCTCTTATTGTTCTTTTATACCAAAAATTATGAGGTTCAAGGCTCTTTTGTTATGTTCATGGTCCAGCTCGATTAGCTTATTTATTTCCTCTTTGATGGGTTTGATATCCAAATTGTTTTCCATATTACTGAGGGTCAAATTGTTGGTTAGTTTTTCTTCTAGCTCTTTAATCCTATATATCAAGTTGTGATTTTCATCAACCCCTCCTTCTTGTGTTGATTGTTTATGTTTTTCCATTTCTTCAATTTTATCCTTCATTGTTTGCAATTCACTCTTGAACCCTAAGAATCTATCCTCTATTTGAGTTTGAATGGTATCTTTAATTTTTTTATCAATCATTGCCTCTAGCTCTATTTGGAGTTTTACGTCTCTTTCTTCACTCATTTTTTTTAATGTTTCTAACTCTATTTGTGATCTAAAAATGAAGAAGACTTGTAAACTTGGAAATATTTGCAAGTAAAGTTTATGTGTTAAAAGCAAATGGATCAACTTTGCAACACATCATTAATATAATTTACTCATTAAAGATGCAAATAAACATCAGCATAATCAATGAACATAAGCACATAAACACAACAAATGATAAAGGAGTTCACCCCTCTCTTGGGCTACATCTCCTGGTCTAGCTTCCAATGGATCATTATTATTATTTGCTCAAAGTGCTCAAAAACGTACTTTACAATGCTCAAAATGACCAACAGACTGCTCCAATGGCTTCAGAGCATCCAAAAACCCCTAGCTGGGCTTTTTCGGCACCTCGTTTGGCCAAAAAACGAAGAAGTTAGGCTTCCTGGAAGTCCCCCCTTCAAGCTTGTTGTCTCTGCATCTACAAATTGCTCCCTTGTTCATTCAACCTAGCACACACGCTATTTAAAGCATAAAAACCTGGCACCGAACGCAACCGCGCCAACAGTACGAATTGTAGGATGGTTATGGGCGCGCCAGCCCCTAACCGCCAAGCTCTCGGGCACATGGGTCCATGTGACCACGCACATTTTTAAAAAGGGCTCTGTCCCATAGGCAAATAGAACCGTAACATGTGGCAGGTCGTTTCAACCGTTTTAAACCACAAATGAAAACCCAAAACACGCGCGCGCCCACTGTACTGGAGTCATATGACATGGTTGTATGATATGAGTGCTATAACCACGGGCTAAACATTTAAAAACCCCGTGCGCGCAACAAGTGGAGGATAGGGTCGTATGGTAGTGTAATTGCCACCGGGGGCTGGGGCTAAGCCCCAGCTCGGACCCCTGCGCCGACCACAACATAAATCAAACTTAAATACATTGTAAAACATATAATTTACAAGTAACACCGTGTGGGCTAGTGGTATCCCACACTCTACCAAAGTGTGGAGCCATAGGGGAGGTCTGGGGTTCGACCCCCACGGACTCCATACAATTTTAAACAACAACCAATACAACGGTGCCACATGGCAGCCCATGACTGGGCCACGTGGCACCACACCATTAACCAAAAATGATGCCACGTGTCACATCACAATTCGACCACATCCGCNTTGACAATTCAAACAGATCGCGATATCTCTCGCTCCCGACGTCTGTTTGAAACGAAACGAGTTGCGTTGGGTTCGCAATGATGAGGCCTACGCTCTCATTTGATTTGAAGCGATTTCGAGCACTTTGAATTTTTGAGCAAAATTTGATCCCCTGATCACACCTCCCCATTGGAAAGCTTTTGGACCTCCAAAAGACTATTTTCATTCTATTTGAAGATGAGGGTATAGTTCCCTCACCCTTCCAACCTCAATCCACTTGGCTTTTCTTGGATTGGTACCTCTAAGACCAACTCGAAGATACTCCACATTTCCTCGTTTTGAAGTTCGCATTCTCCTGTCAAGGATTGTGTCTTCATGCAGTTCTGTAAGATATTCTGGGGGGAAATCATCTATAGAAGGAATCTAAACATGCTCTCCATGATCATCAATCAATGGAGGCTCATACAATTTCAAATTCTCAACATTAACAACTGCATACATTTACATATAAGGAGACAAATCTAAACGAAAGGCATTGTTACCAATCTTGTCGATAATCTTGAAAGGACCATATCGAATCGGTTTCAATTTTT
>SNQJ01S0004106.1:60858-88479 GCA_010110895.2 Picea sitchensis
CAATCATTGCCTCTAGCTCTATTTGGAGTTTTACATCTCTTTCTTCACTCCTTTTTTCTAATGTTTCTAACTCTATTTGGATTTTGGCATCTCTCTCTTCTCTTTTTTTTTCTACTAATTTCATATAATCGTAAAGGATCTCTAGGGTGATTTTGGGGGGGCTCCCCTTGTTAGGTTGAGTTTTTGGAATAGGTGGTGGAGTGCTCATATTGAAAAGAAGAGAAAAAAGATGTAACAATTATTATTATGGATTGACTTTATCTCTCAAATCAACTTTTACTTCTGAAACTTAAAATAAATAAATAAATAAAATATATTTAAATCTCTTTACGTAAAATTAAAATTGAATCAAAGTAAAAAGTGACTCACCTCATTTCAAATGTCCAAATGCTCAACCCTTTGAAGAAGCCAAAAATAATTTCTCGGAGAAATATTAATTTCAAAACCACAGTATTCCTTCAAAACCGCAGAGAAATATTATTTCCTTTCAAAACTACAGAGAAATATTATTCTCGTTCAAAACCGCAGAGAGATATTATTCCCGTTCAAAACCCCAAAGAAATAATTCATGTACATTTTGTTCATAAAAAGATATTGACCATAATATATATTTAAGTATTACAATAATTCATGTAAATTTTGTTCATGAAAACTATTAACCATAATATATATTTAAGTGTAATAATTATGTAGGAGACAAAATAAATTAAATTAAATGAATTTAAAATAAAAATAAAAATATGAATAAAAACATAGAATTTTATAAATTGTCTTTTTACTTTATATTGAATTTGTAAATATATGAAGTTTTTTTTAGGTTTTTGAAAAGTCCAACCTTTTGAGTGGACACTTCACTCATTAACATGGACTCTTGAAACAGTAAGGTATGAAAAGAGAGACTTTTGAAACAATTCATTAGCATGGACTCTTGAAACAGTAAGGTATGAAAAGAGGGATTTTTGAAACAATAAGGTATGAAAAGAGTGTTGAGGGGATTTAAAAAAGATAAAAACAAAGAGAAAGTTGAGGAGAAGAGGAAATTTGTTTTCCTTTATAAATGGAAAATTAATTAAATATTATTAAATTAAATAAAGTATAAAGAGATGAGTCATTAATGTTAATAATTAAACACATGCTTAATTAATAATAATAATTTAGGTTTAAACTAAAGATTAGTTAAAGGTGGAGAGAGAGGTGATGCTTATAAGATTAGGTTAGAATTTAAATAATTGAAAAATAATTTAAAATTAATAACATGGTAAAAGATTAAAACAAAAATTATAAAGATGAATATTAATCAATGGTTAAAGTGGAAAAAAATTAATAAATATTATTAAGTAAGGATTAAAGAAATAAACAAATAATTAAATTCAAAATTAAGGAGGGGTTAGAAAGAAGAATGATAATGAGATTACATTAATAAATCCAATAAAAAGATGATAGAGTAATAATAAAATAATTGATTAAGGTTATGACAAAAAATAATTGAATATAAACAAAGTTTAAGGGAAACTAAGGTAAAAAAATTTAGGAAAAGGGGGAGGGGGAGTGGAAAGGAGATGAAGTTAACAATTTGAACATAAATTATTTTTGGATTAAAGGGCCCAAGGAGGTGAATACCGACAAGGATAGGGGGAGAGGGGGGAACCAAAGGAGGAGAAGCAATTTAAGATTGATGCTTGAGGCGATGAATGATAGGTTGCCATGATTTGTTGAGTTTATATCCATCTTCACAGTTGAAATTTTTTTGGGTGTTTTTCAATTTCCAAGGCTTCACGAATGATGTGAGAGGAGTAATAGGGTGCTAAGGTCAGGATTATGGTTTGGCCAAAACAAATTAAATACTTAGATTTAAAAGAGTGTTCAACAATGGTTGATTTGGAGATGCGATTGTGGAATGTGTCAACTATGTGCTCTTTGAGACAAGCTTTGAAGGATCTTTCAGTTTGGCCAATGTATGATTTACCACAGGAGCAAGGGATTTGGTAAAATCTTGGGCCAAGAATTGGGTCAGATTTATCTTCTGAGGATCTGAAGGGTTGTTTAAGGGTTTTGAGGGGTTTAAAGATGATTTTGATATTCTTTTTTAGTGAGAATTTTGGATATGTGATCAGTTGTTCCTCAGATGTGTTGGTTTAAGAGAAACCATGAACAATCATTTAAACACACAGAAACATACACATACGAAGAACAATATCCATCAAAGCTACAATTTATTAATGGACAAATTTAATACATAACTCTCTCACTCTTCAATAAATACGTGAGACCTCATAATATAGCATTGAGGTGTTCATAACAAGATGTCCAATATAGCATAGCAATCTCCACAATATCTCCATGAATATCTCTACAAATCTATATGTGATCTCCATCCCTAACTTCACTCTTTGTCCTCATATTTCATCATACATAAACTTCTAGAATAAGTCTACTTCCATGAATAACAATTTCATCATATCATAAGTATGAATTATTCCTTCATACTCCCCCTTAATGAATACTTATGATTCAACTTGGATGTATTGAATTGTCTTCATCTTTTAGTCTTCTTCATCTGCATCATCTTTTATCTTCTTCATCTGCATTTGTTTCTTAAGTTATCGTTGTCTTCCTGAGTTGTATCTGATTCGATAATCTGAATTCCATCATCTTCATATCAAGGATTTATTTATCTTACCATTGATCTTCCCATGGGTTTTCTATGGGTTACCCTTCAACCATTACATCATACCTAGGGTTTTTCTCGACTCACCCTTAACCATTACAAACTCAAACTAGTTTCTTCTTATCATGAACCATTCATTGCATTAGGTGGTTTTGGCTGACCACAAACCTACCTTTGTCATTACAAAGTGGTTTTTGGTTTACCACGAACCAGTACAAAAATATTTGACTGAAAGAAATGACTTAATAAACTGACAACTCTTTGTTAAACATGTTTAACTGACTTTAATGACAACTGACCTTTGGAGGACCAACTAACTCATGAACTTTATATGGGAGATATTGTTTTACATTTGAAGACTTGACCCTGTAAAATCCTTTCAACATAAACACAACATTATTCCATTCAGGGACATCTATCCAACCAAATTGGATTTGTATGTGAGGCTTTGATATTTCTCGATTCCAACAATTATGATGATCATGATTTGTAAGACCAGAAACACTACAGGGATGTAAGTTCCAACATTTTTCCTTTGCATGTCATGTTCTGCCACAATGAATGAAACATTCTTGTTCTTGTTTATGTACTTGGTTTGTTGTTGTGGCTTCTGCTCCTAGTTCATTTCTACTGATGTGACTTGTGGATGATTCACTTATTATCAATGTATCTTCTTTCACAAATTTAACATATGTGTTTCTTTTTTTACCTTCATTTCTTGGTCTTACACATACTTGTATGGGCTTCTGAATACCTTGACCATTATTGCCTAAACCTTTTCCATCATAACCCATATTATTCATAATTTTTGAACGTATTCCCTTTGTGTGTTTTTCAAAGCAACCTATTTTATCACCATCAGTAAGAGATTCATCTTTAGAAATATCATTGGGACCATCATTTGGAGCATCATCATTTGTAGTCTCAGAACAAGAGAGAGACTTATGTACATCATCATTATTATCATCAACTAGAAAACAAGTATCACACAAACTATCAATCTTTTGAATCAAGTCACTAGTATCACAAATTACAACACACATCACTTTTTCTAGGCTCATTCTTCTTACTTTACCTTCGAGTGCTAACACCACATTTTCCTTTGCCAGAAAGTCTTGTTGCAATGATTATTTGATATTTATTATCATTAAGTTTGAGGAGATCATTTACCCATTCATCTAATGATTCCAACCATTCTTCTAGTTTATTTATGTGTTATTTGGCGCAATTGACAAATTCTTAAAAAAAAAATGTTCCTGATTGAACTATCGTGTTTATGTCGTTTATGTAATCTGTCAATTTCATGGAGAGCATCATCAAGATCTTGTTGCATCAATTCAATTTCATGATTGACATTTTGTAGTTGTTTGCCTCCTTTACCCATTATAAATTGCATATTGAATCACGCTAGTTTTCCTTAATGATTTACGCTTGCTTGCCAAAGAAAGAGCACAATAAACATAGGGTGTCGAGTACAACTGATCATGAACCCATATTTTAAATACAATAATAAAGGTTCCAAGTAACACCGATCATGCACCTTTAGTGTTTCACCATAAACATTTCTTAGACTTTCAACTTGTTTTTGGCTTGGACTCTCAATTATAATTTTACAAAGACATAATTACATAAATATGATCTTATTTTTGTCCAAATAAAATCATAGACTTGAGTTTGAATTTATTTTTGTCTTCAAACTTTAAATTGACTATGAATTTAACTTTAACTCAAACACTCTCAAATACATACTAAAATCTTTGGATTCATTTTAAACTTAAATCTATAAACTCATATAAAAGTTTTACATAATAGATGTACTTGATACTTTTATGACCTTTGATAGGAAGACTTTGCATTCACATTCAACATAGACTTCAATCTCTACCTCAATTTAAACTCTTACATTACTTTTCAAGTACTTAACTTCAAAAATAAATACTTAACTTCAAAAATAAATTGACTTGAAAATAAAACTAATAATTTAAACCCCTTCCTTCAAACCAAAACACCTTTCATTAAGTCCTTGATACTTTTATGACCTTTGATAGCAGGASTTTGCATTCACATTCAACATAGACTTCAATCTCTACCTCAATTTAAACTCTTACATCACTTTTCACGTACTTAACTTCAACAATAAATTGACTTTAAAATATAACTAATAATTTAAACCCCTTCCTTCTAACCAAAACATCTTTCACCTTAATCATGACATTGTTTTGACAACTTAATACACTTCCCAGGATTCACTAAAGATTTTGCATTCAACATAAACTTCAATCTCTACCTCAATTTAAACTCTTACATCACTTTTCAATTACTTAACTTCAACATAAATTGACTTTAAAATAAAACTAATAATTTAAACCCCTTCCTTCAAACCAAAACACCTTTCACCTTAATGATGACCTTGTTTGTTTTGACAACTTAATATATTTCCCACGATTCACTAAGACTTTCCAAACCTTTTATTACATACCAAATACCATGCCACTCACCCTTATTAACTTAGTGACTTAAATAATAATAATAATAATTTATAAAGTGAATTTATGTCATTCATTTTTAATTTTTTTTTTCCAAAAGAAAAATATCGCAAATTGATATAAAGTATAATTTTTTTTACAATAACAAATTTTATCCTGATCGGTACTTTAGATCAGCCCAAAAGGAGAATAAAAACCAGATCTGGAAACAATGACTAATAACTCATCAAATGATCAAGCAATAAACAACAACTATGATATTGGAAAGGGCAGAAAATTTCAGAGCAGAAGAAACGACACTTTCTCCACTGGATCTCGCCCTTTTCATACTTCAAAAATATTTAGGAAAGAAAT
Source organism: Picea sitchensis (assembly GCA_010110895.2). Taxonomy (NCBI): domain Eukaryota; kingdom Viridiplantae; phylum Streptophyta; class Pinopsida; order Pinales; family Pinaceae; genus Picea; species Picea sitchensis. The sequence continues at coordinate 66,367 of SNQJ01S0004106.1, forward strand.
GGGGCTATCTTCCCCATTTTCGCAGTGAAAAACCGACAGCCTACCTTCGGTTTCTTTGAGCGCTCTCTTTGAAAGAGAGTCAGCCTCCTTGTTATGAACCCTATAAATATGTTCGAAGCTGATATCATTAAAGGTTTTTTCCAAATCCTTTGTTTTTTATTTCCAACATTCAATACTTACTGAATGGAGGTTACCCTTATTATTTATCCACTCAATAATCACTTTCGAATCCCCTAGAACTTGTAATTTTTTGATCGACCAGAGTGAAGCCAAGGCGAGTGTCACCCATATTCCCATGAGCTTGGCCTTTGTATTTGATCTAGCTCCGCAATTAATGAACCATTTAGTAATCCTCGATGAATGTGTCTTGAAAAAGCTTCCTGCTCCAAAACATTTACCATTGGACAGGGCTGCACCATCAAATCAAGCCAAAGTGGACCCCTCAGCCTGTGTTATCTCACAAACTCTGTTTGGGATGAAAATTTGAATAGCAGGCTGCCAGGAGAAGGAGTCCACAATCCTATGAACCATTGAAGAAAGGGAGGGGGAGTGATCTTCAAAAATCACCTTATTTCTCTCAATCCATAAATGCCAGCAAGCAAGAGAAACCAAGCTAACTGGGGAAATTTTTTCATTTGACCACACCTTGAAACAATCGGAGACTGTGGATCCGTTCCATTGAAGTTTAAGAAAAAAAAAAATTTGCAGGCGCATCCACACAACCTTTGAAAAGTTGCAATGAATTAATAGATGATTAATGTTTTCAGAGGAACAATTGCAGAGTTTACACACCCTGGGACCGATCCATCCTTTCTTCTGGAGTGCCTCCCAGGTAAGGACCTTTTCTTTTGCCGCCATCCAGATGAAAATATTTACCTTGAGTTGAACTTTCCAATTCCATAACTTGAGAATCCAATTTTTGTAACTGCTAAATTTGAAAGGTTGAAGAAGAGCAATATATAGGTTTTTAACAGAAATGACACCAGAGGTGTCCCCTCCCACCCACATAAGAGAATCAGTTTCCTCTTTAAGGTAGATGCCCTTGCTCTTTAGAGAAGAAACAAATTGAATCCACTCACTAGCAATTTCTCCGCTAATGCCCAACATTTCACAATTTAGCCACATCTCCGGAAAAGGGATATTGCAGGATGGGACTCTCGCTTGAGAAAGCCATCGGATATTTAAATTTTGTAAATGGAAAAGTAGTGGTTCAGATAGTAAGGAGCGGTCCTCCAGCCTGATTAGTTTATCCCTTCCTATGGAAATTAGAGTACCCGAACCAGGCCTCCAACGAATCCAATGGAGGATTACAAAAAAAGTTCTGGTCAGTCCATTCCAGAAGTTGGACGCTCTCTGCTGAAGATGAGAAGACCTACGAATCCAAGCAATAACTGGCATGTCACCAAAATATTTTTCAAAGATGATTCGATGCTAGATAATATCATGAGTAAGTGCCCTCCACAAGGTGTTAGCCAGTAAAGCAGTGTTGAAGATAGTAAGATTTTTGAGCCCCCATCCCCCTACCTTTTTTGGTCTTGCCAGGATATCCCATCTACAAAGATGGAAATGATTCTTTTCATTTTGACCACTCCACAGGAAGGCAAAGGAGAGCTTGTGAAATTTAGACAGGATGTTACACGTGATCCTCTCCATTGACATCCATAAAACAGATAGACTCTCCAACACAAATTTGACTAGGACAAAACACCCTCCAAGCGAAAGCCACTTATTACACCAAAGCCTGATTTTCCTTTCGAATTTTGCCACCAACCAGCACCAATATTTGGATTTTGATACACCCAGTTTGAGATGATAACCAAGGTACTTAAAACCCAGACTCAAGTCAACAAAGGTGAAAGGAATAGAGGCTTTTAAAATGCATAGCTCGGCTTCCTCAAGCCCCCAGAAATGAGCAGTAGACTTTGTAAAATTTATGCAAAGACCTTAAGCATAACAAAAAGTCTGCAGAATGCCTAAGATTACTTTCCACTCTAGAGGATCAACCTTTGACATTAGGAGAACATCATCAACAAACATTAGATGAACAATTTTTAAAAGCTTTGAAACCTTTATACCTAAAATTTGATGTTCAGAGATGCTTTTTGATAACATCAGGATGAGCCCTTCCATTATCATAATCAATAGGTATGGAGAAAGAGGGCATCCCTAACAGAGCCCCCTCCCACTCTTGAAGTACTTTTTCGCCTCTCCGTTTATTAACACAACAAAATTTTCACTAGTAATGCAACACATAATCCAATCTGTCATCCAAATCCCAAAGCCCACAATGAGCAAGATCAGCCTTAAGTACTCCCAATCAATGGAGTCATAGGATTTTTTAAGATCTAGCTTCAACACCAGGGACTTTAAATTTTTCTTTTTTATGCTATAAAGGCTTTCATGAGCCGCTCCAATTGCGTCATGTATCCTCCTGCCCTTAAGGAACCCCAATTGCTCTGCAGAGAGACACCTTTCTAAAATAGGCTTAATTCGATTTGAAAGAATTTTTGAGATTGTCTTATAAATAAGGTTACACAGAGAGAATGGGTGATAATCGTTGAAAGAGGCCGGATTATTTACTTTTGGGATCAAAGCCAATAAAGTAGAATTTAAACCTCCACAAATCTTACCTTTTTTTTGTGAATCCTCCACCATCTCGAGAAGGTCAGCTCCCACAAGATCAAAGAAGAAAATAAAAATCTCAGAAGTCCACCCATCAGGGCCTGGGCTTCTCTCCTTTTTAAAATTTTCCAGAACTGCTTTTAATTTTAGCAAAGTAACAGGTCTGAAAAGAGCATCCTCTTCCACCTCGGTTACCATTTTAGGATAAAGACTAGAGATACAGATTACCTCGTTTAAATTTGATTTTTCTTTGGCTTTGAAAAAATGTTCGAAATAATTTATCGCTTCCTCTTTGATCGCCTCCTGGTCCGATAGGAGGACTCTATTAACATTTGTAATTTCCCAGACATGCTTGCAATTTCTATTAAAGATGGCCAATTTATGGAAAAAAGTTGTGTTTGAATCGCCGCTCTTTATCCACGTAGCTCTGCTACACAATCTCCAAATGTTCTCTTCCTCACAAAGACATGAATTTTTGCTATCCTCCAGCCCGCACAGGTACCTATTCTCTTATGAGGATAAAGAGATTTCAGCAGATTTTGCAATGAGCAGTTCTAATTCAGTCTTCAGGTTACCCAGTAGAATATTGTATTTTGCCTTTAACTCTTTTAACCAAAATTTTGTCTGCGATTTAAGTAGTTTCAGTTTCAAAACTACTCGTTGTTGTACATTTTCTTCCCGCAAAAAACAAGGAACCATCCAGACGTTGTGAACCAAACTAATGAAATCAGGATTAAGTAACCAGTGATCATTAAATTTGAATGGAAATGCTTTGTAATTTGGAGAGCTTTCCAGTTGTAAGAAGATGGGAGCATGATTAGACACAAATGGATATGCCACCCAAGATCTTGATAAACTTGGCAGCGATAACAGTCTTTCAGAAACAAAATACTTGTCAAGTCTTCTAGCAATTGCTTCAGTACCAGAATGACCATTTCGCCAGTTAGGTACCAGCTTGGTCGACCTAACATTCACTAGCTTCTTTGAAGTAAATAGGTCTCTGAAAAAAGATTCATTCGGTCCAGGCATGAAGGAACCTCCCCAGTTCTCATCAGGAGATACAATGAAATTTAAGTCACCGACTATAACGATATTTGGAGTGGATAGAATACCACTATTTGATAATGAAGACCAAAATTGTTTACCATCTTTACAAGGACCATAAACATTAAGAAACACCAACTCCTATTTAGAAGCTAAGAAATGACCAACTAGCATAATACCCCCAATCGTTAGAAATGGGGCCAGGTCAAAACAACATGGGTCCCAAGCGACCAATAATCCTCTTTAATTTCCTATGGCGTTTACAATAGACGAGAGACAAGAAGGTCGAATTTTAAACATGAAATCTCTATCTTTTTGTTCATCCGAGAGAGTCTCTTGAAAAAAAACAATATCAGGCTGAGAATGATCAAACAAATGACGAATAGAGGCAAATTTGAGGGTGCCTCCAATCCCTCAAACATTCAATGAGAGCATTAACATCACTTGGTCCTCGCCACACCCTTCAATGCTCTAAGGGCCCTTCCATCCTGCGAAGGAAAAAATGGATCATCAGGTTTAGAAACTGAATCAAACTGTTTATTTTTGGTAATATGCATCTTTAAGCGAGAAATATCTGAGCCAATACCCCTGGACCATGCATAAGCCTTACTCCCATTGTCATCCTGGTGAGAAGAAGAGGTTCTAGGCACCACTACAGGAACTATGACTTCTTTTCCATGAAAGATGGGTAATGGAAACGATGTTACAGGGACGTTTGAAATGAGAGATAGGGTATTTAGTAAGGCTATGAGGCTGGAGTCAACATCCTTAGCGTCCCTGTAGCCTGGTAAGAAAGGAGGGGAGTCATACAGTTCCAGGGGATGGGAAGGAGAGCGCGGAGGTCTGGTCGGGGACGAGATAGGGGAGAGGCTCGAAAAGTTGGGGAAGGGAGGCTTCAGAAAGGTTTCCAAAATCGAGGATAGGGGAGGAGAAAGAACATCCGCATGGACGTTGTGAGGGATTGGAGGGGGAGGATCTGAAGAGACAGGTTCTAGGGGAGGAGCATCAGCTCCAGTAACATAAGCCTTTGAACAGGTAGAAGAAAAAATCCATGGAGAGTTATTTAGAGCTTCCTTCTCTCCAAGGGATAAGGAGTTGAATAAGAACGAGCAAAGATTTTTAATCTTGCCAAAAATAGACTCTTCATTCTCCTGGAAAGAAGAGGAAGAAAGGCCTAAGGAAGTCTCCAAGAAGTTTAAGGAGAGGTATTCATGCACATAATCTGGAGGGTTTAAACGAATTTCGAAATCTTCAGAGAGTTCATACGAGACCTTCCCCGGACAATCATGATGGAGGTGACCCATTTGGCAGAAATGGTTGCACCAGAAAGGCAACCCAAGATAGTCCAGAGATTGTGATAACTTCCGTCCTCTCCATTCGATCTCGAGTGTTTCCGGTAAGCCCCTGAAAAGTTCCATCTCGACAAGGACTCCAACCATCTTTCACTCAGGACTGACAAGAATCTTAGAGTCCAGAGCAATGAACTTTCCCAGTGCTACGCCAATGGAACACAAGGCGCCTTCATTCCAGAGAAACAACGGAAGACTCGGTAACATCACCCAAAGATGTCTGTGCTGAAAATAGTCAGTTTCGGGATTAAAGGCTATTCTCCAACGATTTAACATGAGACTACTTTCCTCATAAACCCACAAAGAACTCAGTAGGAGAGAAACATCCTTAGGAGACTTATAGATAAAACCAAGCCACCCTTTTTTGAGATAGAGAATTTCAGGAGAATAACCAAGGAGAGGAGCCCAATGGTTGATAACCCAGTCCTCTAGAGGTTTATTACTTAGTATTCTATAGGATATTCGACCCACAAGCCCATAGAATGCCAATCTGCATGTATCATATAGGCCCACATCCTTTCCCAACACCATACTTTTTGTCTTCCTATTTTCATTCCACAACTTTTGACGAGAGAAAGTAGATTGAATCAGAGTTGCAGGAGGCCTGTGACTCCTCTGGGAAGATAGGAAGTTTGGATTTCTAGGGGGAACAACGACAATAGGAGGCTTAGTTCTTGGGGCATCAGAAGGAGTAGAAATAGTCTCTGTGGACCTGACTGCTTTCAAAGGAGGAAACGAAAGACTAACAGGTAAAAAAGAAGGTAAGGAAGAACGGTCATTATAATAATGATCCCTGGAATGATTACTCTCCAATGAGTCAATCTTTTCAAAGAGCCCCACATGCCTCCAGGTAACCTCATCAGCCGAACTCATGAGATTTTTTAAATTTCTTTCCATTTCTTTAACTGAGCTGGTCCCCATCCATGCCCACCAAAACTATCCAGCAATACAACAAAAACACTGACAAGATCTCAGAGTCCAAAGGGGAAGCTGGAGCGGGTCTTTAATCTCAAGGACGTTCTCACTTCTCCCCAAACGCTAGAAAAATAAGTTTGAACTAAAGGAAAAAACCAGGAAACCAAGGGACAAAAAGACAAGGAGAAAAAGAGAAACACTAGAATACAGATCCAGTGTTAAGAATAAGAAAGTAAACACTAGCAGTGAATAATTGTTGTCAGAGCCCGAGTGAAGTCGGATCTCGCGCCATCTACTCAGACAGGGGTCCAAACACTGGAATGATCAAAGATCGAGTTCAAAAAAAAACTCCCGCCTAAAACGCCTAGTTCAAACTCCTCCATGGTTCAAATGCCCGCGCCCCCACACATAGATGTATTCATTCCTTTCCTACCTTGACCATTTATATATTTCATTCTCACTTACCCATTACATCTCCAGAAAACATTTAATCGTTGTTCTTACCAAAATATAAAAAACTCATATTCGAAGCAAAGTTGATGAAATCATAGGCCAGTTCCAAGATCCACAAACGCCAATATCCACGATTGGAAGATAAAAGAAATCAAATGACTGTGGTATGCCAAACCACGTGCCAAACAAATCGAATTATCTGGTATGGAAAGCTTGCTAATAGAACCTATGAAGAAACCGTTATGCAACCAAACACCATCAATATGTTCCATGAAAGAAGGACAAAATGAAAATCTTTACAACCCCATAAATTGCTCTGCATCTAATCAATTGATAATTTTGAAGGTCGCAGTCTAAACATTCTACGAAATGATTCTTTTTTGGTGATATTTTTCAGGAACATTTGCCTAAAAGCCGATGAAAAATTGTTAGATCCACATATTTGAGTAACTATTTATGTATAATCCGAGTGCCCCAAGAGTTTTTCAGCATGTTAAATCCTGTATTTAGAAATCGATTTTAAACAACAAAAAATAATGATTTCATGCAAATTTATATCACCAGATTTCGACGAAAAAAACATTTCGTAGAATAGTTAGACAATGCCATTTAGAAGGACCATGCACTGGTGTAAGTAAATATCGAACACATGGAAAGCATGGAATATACATGGGTATGTTCACGAATATTGATCTTTTCGATTGATCCTTACAGATCTTATGGTTGTTCCTGTAATTGTCTCTTTGTATGCTATGAGTTCGACTAGCCAAAATAAAAAGGAATGGAGTAGACACCGCCAACAATCCACATGCATAGTTTCAAGCAATGCCTCTTGTGGTCTTCAAAATAGTAGCTCTCTCTACATTCATATTTTGCAAGATCCGGTGTTGATCATGCTTCTTCTACACCACTCAGGTTTTTAAACCCTATGCTAGGTTTGGTTTTCCTTCAGGTCTGTGTCCAAGTTCAAAGTCATGACAAATTTGTTCCCTACAGACCCAATAATATTGCATTCATCCCAATGATATAAGTTTCATCAAATCACGAGCAACACAACAATGTTGCTCTGATACAAAATGTTGGTTTAAGAGAAACCATGAACAATCATTTACACACATAAAAACATACACATAAGAAGAACAATATCCATCAAAGCTACATTGTATTAATGTACAAATATAATACATTGGTCTCTCACTCTTCAATATATATGTGAGACTTCATAATATAACATTGAGGTGCTCATGACACGATTTTCAATATAGCATAACAATCTCCACAATATCTCCACAAATCTTTGTGATCTCCATCCCTAACTTCACTCATTTTCCTCATCCTTCATCATACTTAGACTTCTAGAATAAGTCTATTTTCATGAATAATAATTTCATCATATCATAAGTATGAATTATTCCTCTAGGATGTAAGGAAGAGAAATGAGATATAGGGGGGGAAGAAGAGGGAGAGTTGTTCGATTTAGGCTTGAGGGTTGAGTGGAAGGCTTTGTTGATTTTAGAGACGGTGTAACCATTGGACATAAGGGCCTTCGTTAGGTGGAATTATGTTCAATGGTTACACTAGATCTCAAATCAACAAATCATTCCTCTTATCCCTCAAGCCTAAATCGAACAACTCTCCCTCTTCTTCCCCCTAGCTCTCATTTATCTTCCCTACATGCGAGGAACGACTAATCACATATAAAAAATTCCTACTAAAAAGAATTAAACATTGTATTCAAACCCCTCAAAACCCTCAGACAATCCTTCAGATCCACGAAAGATAAATCTGACTCAATGCTTGGCCCATGAGTTTACCAAATCCTTTGCTCCTGTGGTAAATCATACATTGGCCAAACTGAAAGATCCTTCAAATCCCGTCTCAAACAGGACATAGATGACACAACCCAAAATCACATCTCCAAATCAACGATTGTTGAGCACTCTTTTAAATCTAAACATTTAATATATTTTGACGAGACCAAAATCCTAGCCTCAACACCCTATTACTCCTCTTGCATCATTCATGAAGCCCTGGAAATTGAAAAACACCTAAACCATTTCAACTGTGAATATGGGTATAAACTCAACCAATCATGACATCCTATCATTCATCCCCTCAGGCATCAATCTTAAATTGTTTATCCTCCTTCGGTTCCCCTTCTCCCCCTATCCTCGTTGGATTTCACCTCCTTAGGACTCTCTAATCCAAAAATCATTTCTGTTTAAATTGTTAACTTATCTCTTTTCCCCTCTCCCTCTCCCTCCCCCTTTTCCTTTTGTTTCCCTTAAACTTTGTTTATATTCAATTATTTTTTGTACTAACCTTAATTAATTATTTTATTATTACTCTATCATCTTTTTATTTGATTTATTAACCTAATCTGGTTATTATTCTTTTGTCTAACTCCCCTTAACTTTGAATTTAATTATTTGTTTATCTCTTTAGTCCTTAATTAATAATATTTCCTCTACCATGATTAATTTTTGTCCACTTTAACCACAGATTAATATTCATCTCTATACTTTTTGCTTTAATCGTTTACCATGTTATTAATTTTAAGATATTTTTCAATTATTTAAATTCTAACTTAATCTTACAATCACCTCTCTCTCCTCCTTTAACTATTTTCTCGTTTAAACCTAAATTATTATTATTAATTAATCATCCCTTTAATTATTAACATTAATGACTCATATTTTTATATTTTATTTTATTTAATAATATTTAAAATTTCCATTTATAACGACAATTTTTTTCCCTCTTCTCCCCAATGTTTTCTTTATTTTTATTCTTTTTAAACCATTCCCTTAACAATTTTAATACCTTACTACTTAAATAGTCTATGGGTGAAGTGTCCACTCCAAATGTTGGGTATTTCAAAAACTCCATATACAATTTACACCCAAAAGGCTAAAAACAACATTATGAAAAATTGTAAAAACCTGTACATTCTCTAATATATATGAATTTTAAAATACATAATTTTACAAATCTCATTATTGAAATTCTGAAACATATTCATGATTTGACACCAATCCCTAATAAAAAGTCAAAATGAAATGGATGACGTTCATGCCACATTCAATGCTTAATCATAAATTCAAACAGTGCAAAAGAACGTACATAGTGATGGTCCGTCCTTCCCAAGCAGGGATGGAATTTGACGGGCAAACTACCCATCATCGGCCAATTTTCCCATCAAATACGGTAAAAAATTTCATGAAACCGTCAACTATCTAGCTTAAAACCAGCAGAACGGGCATTGTAGTCCTCTAAACCATCAAATTTGACGGGCTTTTCCAGTTTGAAATTCCAACCCTGTTCCCGAGTCCCACCCATTGAACAACCAATGTTATTAGATATGCAAAGGGAACAAGAAGTAATTGTTAGCACTCTGTAAATCTGTTTGGCTGAGAAACAGACGACGAAGGTAACTTTTTCAACCAACTTTGAGACCCGAAACTAGCCTTTCGGATCTGGATAGGGCTCTTTTGAAAATGGCGCGGTATCCCCGCAGGATGTGACTTTAGAAGCAATGGATAGATTTAAACACCTTCAACAAAATGGGCCCTGGTTACATTGGCGCAAGAAAGTAAAACTTGGGCTATGGAGTCGATTTGATGGGATGACAGACATAAATGACTCGGTGACCGAACTTGAGAGGAAAGAGCTAAGCAAGTGACAGTCTTCAGTGTAAAATCATAATGTGTTGAAAGAAAAACAGGAAGTAACTCAAGAGCGCCGCCGCGGGCGAATTCAGAGTCATCTTTAGAGGAAAACGTTTTTTCTAAGTGGCGCGAACAGGGGGCGTTGTATAGCGAATCAGCAGGTTCGAAATTCGTTTCCGAAATAGACAGTAAAATATATGAAATAAAGACAATAGGAAACACATACGTAAAGAAAGAGGCACAATACATTTGACTATCACAACTAGAATCCTTTCATCAAATCACAGGACCTTTGCATTAAATTTCGGTCAAAAACTCAAATTTCATACAATAGCAGTCATCTACCCAATTTGCCAACCAACTTGGCTTACATCGAAAAAATGAAATATATAAACGAGGGTACCGCTTGGGCTACCCTGTTTTCTAACCGCTAACCCTAAACTAGGAAGGACGCTCCACATGCGCCAGAGACTCTTCGTATGGTACCACCCAAAAATAGGTAATAATCACACCTGTCCACTAATGTCTGTCTCCAGATTCGCCATGAGGTTTGTTTGTCGATCAGGTTCTGATGTGGGGAAAGATGTGTCACTGTATTCCCTTGATCAAGTATCCTAGCGAACATGTGTATGTTGAAAACTTTGTTGTTTGTAATAACGGGTTCACTTTTTTGTTAAGCGCTCATTCGTTGGAGAATTGTGCACGGTAAAAATCTGTTCGATTCTCGCATCCATTATCAAAATGGTATGATACTTCAGAGAGCACGTATCACTCAAAACTTCCATGGAGAAAATGACGCCCGCTAAACCCTCTCTTTCTGTGCACTGGTGAGAGCCACGCGGGTTTCCTTTTTCGACCACTTTGCCTTCTCTAGGATGCTCCATGTGATTTTCTCTTGCTAACCTTTGCGCCTCTCGCAGTAGTACAATCAGGTCCTGCACCTCTCTGAGCTTCCTTTTTAGCCATGCCACGTTCCCTCCGTGACTCTGTGCAGCTGACACTTCCACGGTTTTTGTCGCTAGTTGTCGCCTTAAATCCTTGTTTTCCTGATAGAGCTCGACAATAGAAAGCTAGGCTTGCTTCAACTGTTGAGACGAAGCTCCCTCATTTTATCCCATGACATCCTCTCTCCTTTCTCTGTTCTCGCCTTCTCTGCTCAATTTCCCAGCAGGTTCTAACCGGACGAAAGAAGTTCTTCGGCTATCAATCCGACGCACGATTTTTCTGCAATTTGAGCTTCCGTGATCTCTTTGTTCTTTCTCGGCTTGCCCCTCTTCCAAGGCAACTGTGGTTGGGAGGAGGGCGCTCTTACTGTCTCCCCTTCCTATATGAATCTCTCTGCTTCGGTTGTTTTGCGATTTGATATGGCCCCCTCTATAGGTAAGAGGAAAGTTTATTTCGCGTCTCTGGGGATGCTTGCCGCCGATGGGAATGAATCCCAGTCCTTTTGGGGCTCGTATATTTTAGTTCTGTTGCTCTGCACACTCTTCCCTGCGCTCTAAGAGGTCACCATTGCGCGACTGAGGAATATCCTACGCGCAGTGAATTTAACAAATACACAGGAGGGAAGGTTCTAAACCAGCTGGACTGGTAAGGAGAAACACGAATAGTGCTTCAGGCCTAATTCTGTGGCTAGAGAGAACGCAAAACATATGAGCTTTATAATGAATCAACCGGGAGGAGAAAACATGCTGGAGGAAAGCAAATTTATGGCAATGAGATGTTCCAAGTCGAGTTGCAGGCAGTCCATGGAAAATCCTGCGTGTAGGATGCAGGTGACAAGGCTTGCTCGACATTGCATGATATGAACGTCGTGATTTTATGTCCCTCCAGCCTTCATGATGAACATATAGTAACTGTTGTACTTGTCGATGCGACCTCTACTGACCACTTGACACAACCCGAGCATGTAAGGACTGGTTTCTTAACGAAATTTGACTTTCTGGAAAAAGACATGCCCCTACCATGTCTACAACCCCTGACTCTGACACCCCTTCCCATTTCCAAGGGCCAACCGACCACTTGCTGACTTCAATTCTGGGGTGTTACGTACCGGACCTCGCATGTTTGGGCGCATGGGCCACAACGTGACTCAAAACCGACTTTAAATGGAAAGAAAAATGGCGGCGCTAATAGTAACCATGAAAAATAATAATGCATCAAGGGGAGCTCTTTTTAGTGGAGGAAAACAAGAAAAGGTAAATCCAAACACATGAAGTAGTAAGACCATAATAAGATTATTTATTTGATACACCTCATTTGATAAACCCTATCCCAACGAAGCTAAAACAAAGTGGTTGTTTGTTTGGACATGTCTTGTATGCATTTACACGACGAGGCCCTACAATGACTACCATGAGATCCTCCCACCTCCACACATTAACAAAAGCATAACGCACACAAACTCAAACAAAGTGGCTAGTAACAACAATTTTGGCAATAAATGATGCAACTTTCAACACTATGTGAAGTAAACCAAGTTGTTAACTTTGAATCTCCTTGTGAATATGATTGGGTTGAGGTTGTAGCGTATGCTATGGAGAAATTCCATAATAACGAGGTTGATTTGGGATCCTGAGGTTGTAGCTTATGCTATGGAGAAATTCCACAATAACGAGGTTGATTTGGGATACTAGAGAATTATTTGTTATAGATGCAAGGAAACCTCATCAGTCCCTTTTCTCTGAGTAAATAATCCAATAGCAGAGCAAGGGTTGAACCTATTAGGACTAAATACTTGAAACTAGAAATAGAATGAATGTCATCATTTGAACCATAACTAGTTTTCTCCTCCATATTCAAACTAGCACCTATTTTCTTGAAGCTTCAAAGAACAATGAGCAACGATTGAATTGATTATAAAATGGAACTAGTGAGTGATAATGGACCAACACTGAAATGAACTAGGGATACCCTCAAATGAGTGTTGGAGGGGAGTTAACACGAGTGGAATAATGTTATCTCCTCTCCTATCATCACGCCTTTACTTCATCGCAGAGGAATGAGACTCACAATAGCTTGCCCTGATACATGGATCTTATTGAAAACACTACTTGCAATTCACTTTGTTCGGTTAATATTGACTTGATCATAAAGTAGTTAGGATAATCTTGATACAATCAATGATGGGTTTACATTTCATGATTTATGGGCCCATGGTATTGGGTAACCCATGATATTTTCTCATGCTATTTCATATGTTGAAGAGCCCTATGTAATGACTTGGGGTACTCTATTGTAAGATGCCTCATAGTATAGGCCTCGACCTATTGGCTCATATAGACTTGGGTGACTAGTGTAGTAATCGAGTGCATAATGCAGTCCTAATTTGATCTAGAAATCCAATCAAGAAGGAGCTCATTGTTGAACACTATTGTTGAGAGTACAAATATTTTGTAATGTATTACAATCATTTAGTTGCTAAGTAATACATTGAGCGTGCTTTAGAGTGTGGAGCTTTTCTCCCAGAATGGCTTTCTCTAAGAAAACGTGTAACACCATGTTTCCCCCAGTTTGTAAATATGACTATATTGGCCAAGGGATTATGGAAGACTCAATATGTGTGAATGTTTGATTTGATGGACCTTTGCATAAAAGGTCAATGAATGTAAATTTTGTTATTTACTAGAAAATGGATGTGTTGCATGAATGCTGGAAGGGGGGTGTACTAAGAGAGACCATGAATGCTATGAAAGAGATGGTGAAGGGGACCAGGAATGGTTGTGTTAACCTCCACCAAACCAATACCTTACTGCATTTAATTACTCAGGACCAGAACAATCCTCTGACCCAAAAATGAATTACAGTCAGGCTGGTAGGTGACCTCCTCAAGAGTTAATGAGGGGATGGGGCAGAGCACCCATCTGTAAGGCTTTCAAACCTGACCACAGACTGAGAATTTGAGCCACACACAACCTTGCTGAAAGAGGCAAGAAAGGAAGGTGTCGTGGGTAGAGGAAGACATGTGAAGAGTGCAAAGATGAGAGGCTAAGCTCTCGAGTTCAAGGAATGAATGTTATGGTCGCAGGGAAACAACTAGCAGGGTTATGATACAAGCTGATAAACAAGGTTGGTCCTCCTTGCTTGGTATTGTGTAACCCGATTCCAAGATCCTGGGGGAGGATTAGAGTAACCTTCGTCCCTACTGTCGATGAGCCGGGAGAAAGGATTATATCTCAGAGCATTGTGGTCTAGCTCGGGGGTGGCTAGTGGTAAATCCGTTAGGAGTGACTGAGCCTATGGTTAGGTGGAAACGGGCACCCCTTTCAGGGGTTGCTTGACGATTATCCGGTTTTGATAAGTATTTTCCTGTTTTCATGTATTGAACTGAAATAATGGATGAATGCATGAGTTTGTGTATATATGTGTAATTATAAATGGTTTTTGTGTGGAATGGTCGTGATATGTATAAGCATTCATCTCCTTGTGAACTTATGTTTTTGACTGACAGTCTGTATTCCCAAGCTTAGTCCCTGAGGCTCCTCAGGACGTAATCTTGTAAGACAACTGAGACAGAGACATCGCATCGATCTGAACCTGTCCATTTGAAGAGGATACATCTTTCAGATTCCTTGTTGTGTGGTCGGGATTCCAGGCCCAAGTCCTTAACCATTTCATGATAAAGCTCGGGAAGGATAGCGAAGTCCAAGCCTTGATAGGGGAGGTCTCTTCGTTTGGAAGACGAGTGGACGAGATCCGTTCGAGAGGAACCATGTGGCCAATACCTAGGAACCTTAGGCAAAGCCTAAGGAAGCTATGTCTTCTTGGGTTCGGAGCTCCGGAAGTCCGGGACTTCGGAGTATGACCGACCTTGCCAGCCTTATACTGGCCGAAGGTAACCGGGAGACTCGATTTCCTGTAAGGTTGATCGAGGTTAGGTGGTTTCCCAAGTAGTTAGGTGAACCTATCTTACCAACTAAACCGGGATTCGAAACCCCGAAGGTCGGAGCCGCGAAGAGCTCAGAATCATAGGTCGAGGGATCCTTCGGGTTCTTTCCCAGCTGTCGATATACCGAGGATGCGTGGCACTAGTCCCTGGAGTATGAAGATTGGGCACTTCGGGAGATAAGAGGAGTTTGCATCACAACACTCCCAAACGACGAATCCCCAAGGTAACTAGAGTCGTAGATCTATAAATCTACGTGGTCGGATCTCGACCGTGAGATTTGAGGAATGTTAGAAACCTGTCAGTCCGAGGGTGATGTGGGCCCTAGCTTGACGTACCACGTGTCACCCAAATTCCTGTGTGTCACACACCCTATAGACCCATTGGAACGTAACACGTGTCACCTTGACCCCTCCTACGTGTCAGTTCCCGATATGTGTCCACCTAGCCAATGTAGTTGGTGAAGTGACCAGGACTCTAGGAGTCCAGGACTTTGGGACTCCGTAGGATTTGGGATGTAGTATGGTAGAGAGATCGAATGACTTGAAGGCCGGAGCCACATGGCGAACTTATGGGACTTCGAAGATTCATAACTCTGGGCGGTCTTGTGCGTAGATAGTAAAGAGGCGTGAAGCGTCAGAGCGCTGAAACGTTGAATTCCTCCACAATCGAGGTAGAAGAAAGAGAGTACGCCCAATGATGGGATTGGACAGTGGATGGTCTTCCATCGCGGAGGAAGGAACTTGGAAATAGTACGTGTGAGGTGGATCCACATGGGCACCACGTGACGCTCAACCAATGAATGCGCGAAGAACTTTAGAGAGATATATCCGCCGGTTCTGGGTTCGGTTTTGAGCATGGAGACCGTGGTTGGAAAACTCTGGACGAATAGAGTGTGGTAGAGACCCCGAATGAAGGATTTGATCACTTATAAAGAACAAAATTTTGATACCCCATCCCTAGGAAAGCCACTCAGGGGTCGGGTGTGTTACAAAACGCGTTGTGTAATGGTTTATTGTTTATATAATTTGTTTGCAACTATCATGTTTTGAGTTTCTGCACATTTTGTTTTCATAGATTAGTGTAAGAAGCGTATTCCACACTTTTGCTTCCTTTCACACATCAAGTAGGAAAGAGATGGTTACATCAACTCTACGCAAGGATGTGGATCTTTCCCATTCTTTTCAAAATGAACGTGGCAAGTGGTGATAAGTTAAACTCAAGAAAAGTTAATTTCGTGAAGACATGAAGACTATAGAAAAGGAAAGTCCATTTCATGGAGATAATAGGACTATAGAAAAGGTTATTGTAACATTAAATGCATGCACTAAGACACCACAATGGAAAAAATTATCACCATTAAAAAACCATATTCAAAATCTACCGCAGATTAAATAAATTGAAAATAAATAATTTACATGATTCCCACTACCCAACCTTGTCACTTCAAAATATGAAAAATAATTTTCACCACCACAATAAGAGTGGTTAGTCGTAATCGACCATCTTTATCCTCACCCGAATCCAAAGAGGGGATGCAGTGCACCCCCAAAAAATAAATCCAAGATACATTAAAGTAAATATAATTCGGTATCTGTAATGCTTTGGCTTTTCTCTCATTAGACCACGTGTTCATTATGTCACAACCATAAAGAAAGCGCATGCCGAAATTCACATCAACAACCTCGTGAGCTGCCACATGTCAACGTGCACAGTGCTGGACCACATGGTACCAAACAATTTAACGGTCTCGATATTTCCACGTCACTGTACAACGTGATGAATCTTCACATGCCACGTGGCATATTGACACAAAGAAAAATAATGTCAAGAGTACCTTACATTCAGGAAGATCCAGATATACCTCTGCAAAGTGACCCTACTTCAATGGAAGATCCAGATATACCTCTGCAAAGTGACCCTACTTCAATAATTCATCTATATTTAAATATTTATTTATTCTACAAGTTGCCATTAATTTATAACTTCCACTACGAAAAACACGCTGGACAGGGTTGCAGCGTTTGCCCCGTTAGACACGTGGCCATTGTCCCGAGTTGGTATCGATCACAACAAATGACGTTGACGGAAACGTCACGGCAGCCAATCAACCGTCTGCTGACAACAAGACAATAATGATGCTGAACGTGGCCAGTTTGTGTTCAGCGCACAGGCCACACTGACGGAAAAAATTACCGTCTTCTAACGGCTATTAGTCCAAATAAGTTACTGGGATTTAGTGATTCCGATGAAGTATTTATATTTATATATAGGCTTCCCTCGCATCTTGTGTCGCAGGTTCGTCAGTCATTCATTCAAAGGGTTTTAACGAATTCGCTGTAATTCAGAGATTTCTCTATCTGTGTGAGCACAGCTTGTATCAATCGATGGCGGCGAGGGCAGCAGTAGGTATGCGGTGGATGGAAATTGCTCCATCGAAGAGATTATTATGTTCACAGAGTCGGCGGAACGCTTTGAGCGGAAGGCGGCTGGATACAATTGAAGAGGAACGCACTCTGAGCAACGAGGAGCTCGTGGTCGGCCTTCAATCTGCTTTTGATAATGTCTGCAAACTCGAGTTAATGGAGGGTAAGGATGGAAAGGATACACGGGGAGGGCTTCAATTTTCTCATTAAATCCCGATCTTTTGGTTTTAGCCTTGTAAATTACTCGAAGCTGAGACAGATCTGTACAATATATGTATCCATTACCAGAGAATTTATGTAATATATTCGTAATACGATGTATTTTGCAAAATTGTTTGGAAATCAGGTTTTCAATCTTTTCCCCATTTTAATGAGTCTTTGGACAGGCAAATCATTTGCGAAAATACTGATGACTTCTGAGAATTGATCCCGAATCCAAAATGAGTTTGATTACAAGGATCCAAAGAAGCGATCCTTCGCAAGGATCGACAGTAAATATTTATGTTAGGGATTTCTTGGCTGGATGCAGTTGAGTGGCCCAAGTTCGACTCTCGCGCTTAACGTTTCTCACCCTCTTTCACATGGGAATCGTATTTTACAAAGAAATATTTAAATATTTTTTAAATGGATTACATATGCTCCTGTTTTTCTATACCATTTTGGGCAGCCAAAAAATCGCCCATCCAGGGGAAGCTTTTCTCAGCGTAGTTCTGAACCTATTTAGACCAAACACTTCCAGCAGGCAATTACATACTGCACAGCCACTTTTTATACTGGAGCAAAGTTTTTGATGCATATTGTATCTCATGCAAGTATTTGTAGGGACCCGATTCATTTCCTGTTATACTTTTATGGAGTGGTTGGTACTCTGACTCATGCGGTAGTTCATAGAAATGCCATATCATATGTCACGAGTTCGACTAACCGCAGGTCTTTAAGCGATCTCATGATTGAAGAGTCATTCTTCTCTTAGGTAAAGAGGATGTATGATTTAGATATTTTAAATAATTTTAAAGGGATTGATCAGGATGTTTTATTTTTAACTAAAAATGATCTTGATATCCCCACTTTTTGGAAGAATATTAATATAATGTGTTAATTTTATATTGTCAAATTAATTTAAATCAGATGAAAAATATTACTTTTACTTATTGATGATGACCCTTATTGATGATGACCCTGATGATGATGGTTAATGTTTATTTAAATTAAATTTGGTTTATTGGGTCGGTAAAGAGTGGCTTCGTTTGCTTTATAATTTTATTTTTGTACTCAAAAAAATAAAAACTTTTAGAGAAGTGTTCCTAAATTTTATTTTAATTTTAACTAGTTAAAATATTCGTAAGGTTGGTATTGTAACAAATATTTTGAAATTGTGATTTAACTTTGTTGTACATAAGACATTGTAAGAGAAAGAGTTTTTCATCTTCAATCCTTAGTCTCACAAAAATGACAAATTCTTTAGGACCCACCATGTTTTAGGGATTGCCCAATGCTATGTTTCACTATGGAGCTGGTGAGAATCTATGAGAGTTTGTTGAAATTTTAGCAATGTTATTTTTCTTCTTTATGCTCAAAACATAGAGATACTTTTGATATTATAGATTAGGATTGATCACCTCCTTATAATATTTTAATTTTCTTTTATCCTTTAATTCTTTATCTTATTTTTTTAACAGAAACAGAGTAAAATTTATATTAAATGAGTCGTGAGTAATCGCACGAGGATTACAAAATCTATGCTACAGGAGTTGTAGAAAAAAAAATTCACTCCCCTGTAATCTCCCAGAAGGAAGTGGTGAGTAGGGGCAGTGCTTTCTAGTATACTAAAGCCGATTTGAGCTTCTACTGTGAAAACCATGCAAAAACAGCCTAATAAATAAACAGTGAAACAAAGCATACACTCAAAGTTTGTTTTGATTCGATGCAGGGAAGTCTTCTTCTTCTGTTGAAGACTGTAAATTTAGATCCAAT
Organism: Picea sitchensis; assembly: GCA_010110895.2. NCBI lineage: Eukaryota > Viridiplantae > Streptophyta > Pinopsida > Pinales > Pinaceae > Picea > Picea sitchensis. The sequence goes on from SNQJ01S0004106.1 coordinate 85,703, forward strand.
CGTGGCCGAGGTCCTGGCGAGGAAGCTGCATTAGAGATGGCTGTAGTCGGGGAGGCCGAAGGCGACGCAGGCCCAACCACAAATTGAAGAGCTTCTATCTGCTACCTTAACGCTTCACATTCATCCTTGTTCCTTTGTTGTTCTCCCCGATGTTGAATGGCAATTTCTGTTATGGATAAGACTTGAGCTAAGAGGGCTTTGAGTTGAATTTGTAGGTTTTGCACCGTGCTAACCAACTCATTGTGCTCTTCCACTGAGACCAGGCGCTGATTGCCAGAGCTCCTTCTCATTTTGCTAAAATTCCTTGCGTTGTCTGTCTGAATTATGCGAGAGGTTGTATCTGCGTTCAAGGGAGGAATGAAATCCACTCTGTTCTATGGAGTATGGAGTATGCCTACGAAATGAGCCACACCTCCTCTAATATGCTCCATCACCCTTGCTGGATTCAATGAACAAAACCGATTTCCCGCTTTTGGACACGAGTTGCAGCCANCACATTACCTGAATTCAATGCATAGTACGCCCAAGACGTCATGCTGAGTGAGTTCCTCCCACTCCAGGACTTGTTGCCACGCTCAGGAACAACCATAGGGATGTCAAAATGACCTCCCAAGTCGGGGGAGATGGATAAAAGGTGCAGGGTGACTATCCTTTAATTCTTTATCACATCACAATTTCTCTTTAAATTTAAATGTAATAATTTTTAATATTATAGTTATTATGCAAAGTGATCTCTTTCTTGATTCCCCATTGATTTAGCCAAGACTTGGCATCTTTATGCCAACCCTCCTTGAGTTGCAAATGGTTTTGATTGGAGTTTGAAGCAATCATATGAAGTCTTTGTCTTCCATGTTGTTTAACTTGTTCTTGTACATTAGGTACCCAGTCATAGATGTGTTCTCAATAGGGGGGAAGATGTGATGCTATGAAGATGATAAGATAGGGTGTATTGCTTTTAACTTTGAGATTACAAATTATAAGACATTTTTGGATTTGTTGTATCTTTCTCCATGATTCACTAGAGATGTTGCAACTCTAAACTGCACAACCATATATGATAACATGAGTGACGAGTGTCTCAAAAAGGAGTTTCTTCTTATCCCATACCCAAAAATCCATTGATATACCACTGTTTTCAATAACATAATAAGCTTTCCACCCTCCATTTATCATTTTTTTCAATAGTATAGTTGTACATAGTTTATCTCCATAAAACTTAAGTAACAATATAGTTCTAGTTAAGCTTGTGATGAAATTTGACTCCGAGATATTTGTATAAAGTCACTTCTTCCAAATTACTATTGTCATAGGGAAATTAGTATTAATAATCTTTTTCTTTTTTGTAAGTAAGATTGTATTAACTATTGACAAAATATACAAAGAGAGCATATCAAATGTAGCTCCAAGAGACCATGACAGTCTCTGGGCATCAAAAAGAACTTGCCCCAGTGGGGAAACTGGGCTAATAAGTTGTTTAGACGTCTTAAAGCTAGGAAAACAACTTTCTTAACATGATTATACAATTGTTTGATTAAAACTATCTTATAGCTGCCTAGATGACATAGACAAAAAGAGCAAATAAAACTGAAACATTTTCCATAAGTGATCCTAAGAAACTTGTGGTTGAGTAGCACCAGTGGTGGTCCTTTGGGTAGAAACAAATGTGGTCCTTTGGGCAACAACATGAAAGGATTATGGGCCTCAGTAATGCCTTTTCAAGGGAGAGAAAGTCCCACCCAACTGAGTTTCCATCCATGTGAGGATTTATGAGATGTAAGCACTATGGATCTCAAGAGCTTCCATTCTTCTCTTAAGTTTCTCGAAGTCCTCATCTTTAGGGAGCAACCCCAAAGAAACAAGAGTCTTAGTGTGCTAGTAGAGTTCCACGGTTCATAAGAAAATGGAATTTCTAGAGTGAGTGCCACCCACATTAGGAACTATACCCCCTACTTCATCCTCAACCTCATTGTCTTTTTAAAGTCTCAAACCATGCGATTTTCCCTTTACAGGGCATCCATGGTTGTCTGGGCGCTAGCAGGGCTGGAGGTAGTGTAGAATTCCGCTACCACTTTTGTTGCTCTGACAACACGTTAATGGGTAGTAACAGAGTGACCAGGTCGTCTTCCTCGAGGGGCCATGGATATGAGTGCAAGCAGAGGGAGGAGGCGAGATAAAGTGTACATAGGGAGGAGATGAGACGACGTATGCAGGGAGATGGAACATAAAGGCCATAACTGGTGAGCGAGGAGCTCACAACCCTTCATCCAAACACCCTTCAAACCTTGCAAATGAAATATATAAAGAAAAGGCCTAGCTGGTTGTGTCTTTACTAGAACAAAAATCATAATCTAAAGGAAAATCTCCTTCCAAATCCTGAGCCAGTGTGTTGAATGAAGGAGAAGGTACCAATCCTTCACCGGATTCATCATCAAAGAGGGAGGAGCAAGCTTTGTAATCCTCATTCCAACCGATGAAATGATTATCCCTTTCAAATCACAGTAACTTGAAATCATTGGCAACTCATTGTGAAATGACTCTATCATGCTTGAGGCGCTCTTCATCCATTCTGAAGACATTAAGGGGAGTAATAGCCCCAACATTACTCTAATCACCAGGACCCAACTCAACCTATCGCACTAACTCCTAGTGTACACCCACTTGCAGAGATGAGGGATGTCTCAAAGTTTTCAAGGGGACGTGAGAGGTGTGTTTTACAACATCCACCTTTTGTATCAAGGTCGGTGTAGGACGACACACACCCACGTTCTGTTACGGTT
>SNQJ01S0004106.1:133338-175667 GCA_010110895.2 Picea sitchensis
TATGTTATGAATATGTGTTGCATGACTGCTGGGAGGGGGATGTGCTAAAAGAGACCACGATGACTAATGAGAGGTGGTGGAAGGGACCTGGAATGGTTGCATTAACTTCCACCAAGCTAGTACTGTACTGGTTTATACTTGCTCACAAAATAAAGCAACTCTCTGATCCTGGAATGGATTTCCCGTCAGATTGGTAGGTGGGGAGGCTCCTCAAGAGTTAATGCGGGGATGGGGGTGAACCACCCATCCGTAACAGCCCTCAGACCTGACCACGGACGACAGAATTCGCGCCACACGCAACCTTGCAGACATAAATTGGCAAGAGAGGAAATGTGGTAAGGGGGGAGAGAGAGCAGTGCACGCGATGGGGATCGCGAAAGAGACTGGAGAAACCCTGGAAATGCAGGGTGTTCTGAATACCAGGAGAATGAGAGTAACCTTCATCCTATATTATTTTCCTGCATCAGGAGAAGGAGAGTAACCTTCGTCCTTGATTTCTGTTGAGCTGGAAGTAGGAGACTGAACCTCAAAGCATCGTGGTCTAGATCGGGGGTGGCTGGTGGTAAATCCGTTTGGAGTCACTGAGCCTACGGTTGGGTGGAAATGAGCACCCCTCTCAGCAGTTGCATCACACCTGGTAAATCTGATAAATGTTTTATACCTTGTATTTCGAACTGAATATCATGAATGCATGCTTGTGTTTATATGCCCATAATAATTTCTGTGTAGAATGATTGCCTGGTGTTTTAAACTAGAAATAATGGATGCATGTGTATGCTTATATGTCTTCGTTGGTTTCTGTACAAATGGTTAAGTCTGGGGTCGGAAGGGTAGCTCTCTAAGGTCTCAGAGTCGTGGGAGTTTGAAGCCCCGAGAAGTTGAATTTCGTGATTCAAGCTCAGAAGGGATAGCGAGCCCAATTATAGAAAGAGAGAATACCCTATCATTTGGTTGACGAACGGTCAGAATCCTTTCGGGAATACCGCAGATCTGTCGAGACTGATGAATCTAGAGAAGGAGCACAGACGTTAACCCCTTGACCCTTTCAACCTTCGCATGTAGCGATGGGATCCCGGACCGTAGATCCAAGGATCTGACGGAGCCCTATTGATTGTCGATCTTAGCCTTTGTATAGGCAGAAGAGTAGCATTTCGCTGACTCGCGACTTGGAGTGGTCAAGGGTAGGGCTGCATGAACTCACGATTCGCGAGATTGCGACGTGATCGTGACCATTGGATCTAAGGCATGGGAGAACCATTGGATCAGAACCTTTGTGGGTATCGCCTATCGAGGGTTCGAAACTTGAGAGAGTTTCTTTTCGATTGTAGAAGTCGCGAAGTGCCGAGCGCCGAGGGCTCGTGTAAACACGTGACCCATTCGTAAGTGGGGACCGCGTGGTTGACAGGTGGCGTAATGACAAGCACCCAGAGAAAGGTGGGAATGGGTGACAAGTGATGGACACATGTTGTCTGGGAAGGAGTCAACCCATTGTTGACTTATCGTATCTCGGGAACTCGCGAAGGAGGAGCATGAGGGCTCAACACTCCAACTCGCAAAGTCGCGAGATGCGAGTAGCGCTAGTATTTAGCCTAGGAAGTGGGTAACCAGTGGTGGACATGTGTCACACTGGGAAAGAGTCAACCCACTATTGACTTATCGTGGCTCAGGGTTTCGCAAGATGAAGAAGTTGCACCTTGATCGCTAAGGCCGTGAAACGCCGAGAGTCGAGGTCTCCTGTGACGGGCGGCGGCGACACAGCTCGTGAGCAGAGTATAGCGGGGTTCACAAGTGGAGTGTGCGCATCGTTTTGGCAGAGTCCACGCAACATTGACCTCTCGCGTCTTAGGGATTCGCGAAGGAGGAGCACGAGATCTCAACACCTCAACTGGCGAGGTTGCGAATGGTGCTAGTGTTTGGCCTAGCCTACGGTTACATGTAGCAGGCGCTAGTGAGGAGGGAGCCATACCTGTATAGCATCTCGGTTATTGATGTTTGGAGAAAGGGGAGTCGAGAGTCTTGATTCCTGACTCACGAGTTGCGAAAGGCGCTTACACTAAGGCCAGCTTGTGGTCGTTTGGAGGAGGATAAGGGAAGAGAGGGTATGCGCTAGGCCCCATAGAAGTCTCGAGGATTCTGTTCCTCGAAGAAAAAGACGAAAAATCTAAGTTGTTGTAGTGGGTGTGTGACATGAGCTCAATTGAACAACATCAACTTATTTTTATAGTTTTTATTTATTTATTAAGAAGTTTTTGCTACAAATATGAATATTAATTGACCGATTCAAATTTACATATAAAAACACAAAACAATTTGACACTCATGAATCTGCGTAAAACATAAAATGACGGACATGAAAAACAAATGACCGTCATCACATTTTCACTTGACAGTCAAGATAAATTTGAAATTCTAGGTTTGCGCTGCCCTAGTCCATTGATCAATATTTCATTTACTCTCCTCCTCATTGTCATGATAGCTCAATGTTGGCGGTTGAAAGTGATTGTTAGCTTGATTTGTGTTGGTTCAACAATGAATACTTTGCATGGAATGGGTGTTATGGAGCTCCATGGCTTGTGGCTATAGTGTCTCTCGATTGCTAGCATAAATAATGATCGAGGTGGATCAAGATTGAGTAGTTTAGTTCCTAGGACCTCAAAAACCTCAGTCCTGGGTGGCCAAGACTTTAAGCAAGAACAAGGCAAGGTGGGCAATTTGATTCTAGTGCTAGAGGTGCATAGGGATAAGGCAAGTGCAATGGCTTTTTTGGAAAAAGGAGGCAAACCCCTTACCACCAAGCCTAAGTTTCACAACAACCATAAGGAGATTAGCTTTGTAAATTCTAAAGGTGAGATCTTTTACCCTTCCCAACTCTCTACTTTGTTTGTGAGGAGGGAACAAAACAAATAGTTAATTATCGATAGGAAGACGACAGAGGAAGATAATTCAATGAGGACAGTGAGGAGAGGCAAGCCTAGATCCTACATAATTTTAGTAAGGGTTCCTCCTCCAAGTGGCTAACCAAGGCAGAAAAAGAAGCTAGAGAGGCCGCAATTCGCTACAATTGGAGATTCCCTTCAAAAATCAAGGCAAAGGTTGAAAGAATTGAGGAGAAGGTTAAGGAGAAAAAATCCAACACATTATTTGAGGTTATTGCTACTAAATTAATTAATTAGGTACCATATATTGGATTCACTCACATCAAGGATACCAAATACTTTAGATATATTGATATACATTGGCACACTAAATCAATTATTACCTATGTGACAGAAGAGAAGGACATTCAATAAAAGGCCATCCTAAACATTTTGAACATGTAATACAAAGCTACAATAGATAAATTGGACCACTTAGACAAGAAGTATGAGGCCTTCGTGAAGGTCCTATGGGATATGGAAGTAGTTGGTCAAGACCCTATGCGATATGGAAGAAATTTGTCAAGCCAAGAACTAAGAGAACTAGTCACCAAGCACAAAGGTTCTTGTAAATACCAATCCTCCTCTTATTTTATGTAGACTCAGCCTCCCTGTAAGGTTGAGAACTAAGTTCCTTTCTATTTGTTCTTAGTTTTATTTTTAATTTTTATGTCGAAGGAATGTACGTAGGAAGAGATTTTTCATGAAACCTGTCAAACCTGTAAATGGACAAATCCTGTCAACCAAACCACCTTGTATTTATACACCTCCAATTGTCCAACATTTTTTCTCTCCACCGGCTTCTCCACCTTTTTGGCCTGGCTTCCATAATCCGCTAGAGTTTGGGCACGTCTAGGTGCTATGTCATCTGTCGTTGGCCTCGGTGGCTCTCTCCCCTTCGCTAAGGCTCCCATCGATTCCGCACGTACATGTCCAATATCTCATGCCCTCTTCTCGTAGGCAGGGCAACTTGAGTGCATCAACATTCTCCCTCCGAGCCACATCCGACATTTTTATAAGGAAAAACCCAAAATCCCCCTGGGCTACAACCTCCTGCTCGCTTCGACGCCTGTAACCATCACTTCGTTCTCATTCATTAGATATAACAGTTAGTGTTTGAGTTTGGGTTCCACGGCCAGGACGATATTAATATTTTTGAAATAAGTTGTGTCTTAGGTGACTAATGTACAAATCTACTTCTTATGATATTTAATGAAAATAACATAAATACACTCATATCTAAATTATCCGGCGAGAGTTTTATCACATTATAACTGTCTAATAATATTCTAATGTTTGGTGGAGGTTAATTAAACTTTACATTTTTTTTGTAGATAATTTTCAATTTGGATAGCATAATTATTTACCTTTTATATTTTCTTTCAATGTGGATAATTTATCCATGTCTGAATAGGATATGGTCGGTATAAAAATATTCATGTTTTTTAATAAGATATTATTTGTATAAACTACTCACAAATCTTTTGCCCGTCAATGTCATGGTTGTGTGTTCTACTCTACCTCTTTGACTTCACAATTTTGTTCGTTTCGTTGGGTATTCAAAGATGTAATGCGTTATAGAAACAAGACCAATTATAAATTGATAATTGTTAAACGTAAAAAATCACTTATGGGTACTCAAATATTGAAATATTGGAGAAATCTTCTTCTATGAATGCCTTCTAAGATGTCCGGAGATTCAGATTCAGATGCCTTCTAAGATGTCCGGAGATTCAGATTCAGATGATTAACATAGGTTTTCTCTCAGTAAATAGCCTTTTCGCATACATATGTGTATGCCCTTCTCAACCGTTTCATCATTTTTGTAACGATCACAAGTTTATATACTTAATTAGAACTTAGTTCCAATCATTATAATCAATAAATAGTCTTTTCATATACACATGCATATGTGTTTTTTCCATCGTTTCATCGTTATTGTAATGATAACAAGTCTATATACTTAATTAGAACTTAGTTCCATAGTTGTAGTTAAAACAAGTTCTAATAGGTAATTGGAATTGATCGATACATTACTCCATTTTTTCATATATCTTTTTATTTAAAAATAAGAGAAAAAATCAATGTAAGGAAATTTCCAATCATGAAAGTTCTTTATGTTAGTTGGTGTCACATCCCCATAGTGTGCTTAGCCGAATCTTGTGATCGTGCACCTCTTGAGGGCGTGCAACACCGCGACTTTTCACACTTGGCTGCTTGGAAACACAAAGGTTACTTCGTCTGGACTATGCCTCTTCACCTAGAGCATACCCATACCCTGTTCTAGGCTACTGATGAGTCACACTCCTACTCTAGTGCAAGTCTTGTATACTTAGACATTTGTTAAAAACTTTGACACTTAGTCATATATAAGCATGCATCCATGAGAAACCAAGAGAACTATGGAACAAAAGAAAGACAAACACACATATAGTATGGGTGGCATGAACCATGCCTAATATCTGACTAAGTCTTTGTTGTTGTGAAATAGTTACAACATGAGCACTACCAGCTTGGTTTACAACAGGTCAGAGTCAAACGAATCGCCTCACCTCACCAAGACACCCATACACAGATTGTCACCAAGACTCTCTGTCACAACCATCTCCGTAGCCACCTGCGGTGCACCTCAGATGTGCTCCCAACCACAGACTTGTTGTCTCTTCGTTTTCACAAACTTTGTCTCTTCATTTCCATAGACTTCATATATTTCGATTCTTCCTCACACATGCCTCCAATAGACCTTTGTTTCCAGAATTCACCAAAATCAACCCAAGAGAAGTTCACCCAACTCTGTCCAATATATCCACCTCAAAGAAGCACAAGTCCTCCCAAGTGGAGCGACTTGGCTACTTGAGGGAGTTCCTCCTCTTCATTTTCCTCAAAATTGCAGAGCTCTCTTGATCTCCTTGTCTTGCCAAAACTTTTCTTCCTTGGTTGTGTGCCCTTTTTCTCTTATAGGCTCTCCAAAGGTCACCATCGCAAACTGTCGCGTCCTTTGGGGGTGTCACACCCCTTCGTGAACCCATGTCCAAACGAATCGTTGTGCCCCTTTGTGGACCCAGTCTCCCTTGAATGAACTGATGTGATCGTCAACCATCATGCCCCTTAGGACCCGTACACCCAACCTTGGTGCACCCATCATGACGGTGCACCCCATCTATCGAACCGACTCATCAACTTGGGTGCACGCGCCCCCTAGGCGAGTTAGGACGACTCTCCTAAGTGTGCCCCTCATGCCTTCGTCGATTCGTCTGTTTGGTGGAGCACCCAAGTATTTCCCTCAACCCTTCATCAAATCATCTATCGTTTGACTTGTATCACAAGGCATCTCAGGTGGAGTTGCCCCTTAGCATGTTGTGCACCCAAGGAACCCCAAATATCATATATATGAATAAATTTGTCTCATCATTTGCATCAAGTGTCCTGCCTGCCCGATTTCCTTCGTTTCAATTTTTGGTGGAAGGGTGCGTGCCCGAGCACGACATCACAAGCCTTACATCCTCCCCCACCTCAAGTCATTTTCATCCTCAACAACATCCACAAAATTTGTGATCTCCAAGTATCTTTCCGACTCCTGACTCCACCGCAACTAAGTCTGCTGGAAACCCCAAAATTCTATCAAAGTAAAAACCCTAAGTTTTCCTGTGAATTGGAAACCCCAAGTTTCCACAAACAAAATTGTACCTCACCCAACTTCACACAATTTGTTTCATGATTCAATGTGGTCACTTCACCCAAATCTGTTGCACTCTCTCGTTGTGATGTTGCTACCTTGTTGTTGTTGGGATTCATTGTTGTTTTTGTTGCTTACTACAACTAATTGCTACCCACTTCACTTCAAAATTTAGCCTAAGTGTTGAAAACATGTGATCTTCCTGCTGTGCCCATACTTCAACCAAATCTTCCATGTCTCTGCACACTTATATCCCCCATGCCTTGGAATGATTGGGTAGTTATTCCAACCGCCGCACCCAACTCATGAGAATGCACTTCCTCATGCCCGAACTTAGTATTTTGTGTCGTATCTCTGTCACCCTCTCCAACTCCAAATACCAAGGCAAGTGTCCATCCTTGTCTCATTGTTTCCATCATTCGATCTTTGTCAATGGGATCCTCCACAATTTCTAAGTGTACACTATGAATTCACCCCAAAACAAAGTCTTCCATGACAACTTGGCTCCATTGTCCACCACATGACACAGCTAGCCAAGAACTGTACGTTTAGACTGCCTTTTCCTCACTACTTCATCACCCAACCATGATACTGCTGCATCTACTTCTCTATGCCTTGGAATGGTTAGGATTCACCCTCAACCATGATGCCCAATGCAAGAGAAACATCCATGCCCAAGTAATATCTTCATGTTGCAATCTACATGTCTACACAATCCTCTAAATGAAGGCATGTCCTCAACTCATCTCCTTTCATCAAGTCACCTCTCTGCAACTCAATGTCTGCGATGAGTGTGACCAACGTGCCTACATTCCTCAAATGACCCAACGAACTATTCAAAGTGCTCCAAGTAGAATGAGTCACCTCAAGGAAATTCCTTCCCTTAGGAACGTTCGCACCAATACTTCTGTCAACTCCAACCAACAACCACCGCTAGATCTCTGAGTCATCACACAATCGTCCACAAGTCACCAAGGTCTTCTCTACCTCATCCAATGTCCCATACCAAAGGAGAGTGAACACCACCCAAGTCACTTGGCATGTGTTATGCCCATTTAGGTTGATCGCCAACAAATCTTGGTCAACTTCTTTGTTGATGACTCCATCCATCTCCTAAAATGGGGCGCCTTGCACCTGCTACAAGCGTTCAAACTTCGACACTGTCATTGTGACTATAAAGTCATCGCATGACCCAAGGAATATGACTAAGGCACCAAACACCAAGGAACCTCATCCATCCTCTCAGCTTCGACACAAACGCGAATTCGCGCCCACTTCACTGCAACGACATGTCCAATGCACTTCATCAAAGAGTTAGGAAGTTTCCTCAAGCCACCTCCATGGATGCATCCAAATATTCCTAAGTCCACCACATAACTCATCCAAGTAGGTTTCCCAAGCTCTCTCCACATTCTCCCAACCAAGGTTTCAAAACTACTACAAGACTTCTTGAATATACACCACTTGAGTCACCCTCAAATATATCAGTTTTCACCACATAAATGGATTGCACTTGAACCACAAAGTCATCCAACTTCCCTTCAAAGAACTCATTAAAAAACTTAGGAAATGAAAGAACTTAAGACCAACCATACCTTTCCAATGACATCCTTTGCTGCAACCATGTTCTAATTCTGTTTTCTTGGACCTCTGCTTTCCCAAGAAATTAACTCTCCACATGAACTTTGCTCAATCATTGTTCACAACTCCACAAACCTGCAATACCTTCACTATGATACAAGGTTTAGTCCATCCATCCACTTCAGAAATCCTTCTAAGCTCCAAACTTCACATGCAACCGGGTGAACTCATCTCCAACGTCTTTCCATCTCCGCACCTTGACTGTTTTCACTTCAAGGGCACCGTACGCCACCATCCATTTGTCCAGATCATACTATTTCTAACTGACTTTTGTAACTCTACAAAGAGATACTTCATTCGAAGGTTGTGTTCAACCCACCAACAACCCAAGTCAACTCAACCGATGTTCTTGGAGATGCACAACATAAAGACATCATGATGGAAATGTGTGCTCAACCAACTACCTGTTGCAGTGCTGCTCTAGGTCACTCTATGTCATCCAACGCACCCAAGTGCAACCCAAAACTTCTCACCTTCATAATCACTTCTATGATCATCCTCCGTGTTTCACTTACGTGATCACTTCTGTAGTTAGATCATTGACAAGTCATGCGACAAATCCCACATTCATCTGTCTTTCCCAAGTGCTTGGTTCTCCCAATGAACTTTTTGCTTGGTCTCTCCAAAGATTATTGCACAATATATCTGACACTAAATTTCGTCACACAAACCAACTAATTTTACCTCTGTGATCAAGTCTGTGGTCAAGTCATACTTTTTCTAATCTACTATTGTAACTCTGTGAAGAGCTACCACATCCGAAGGTTGTGTTCAACCCACCAACAACCCAAGTCAACTCAACCGATGTTCTTGGAGATGCACAACATAAAGACATCATGATGGAAATGTGCTCAACCAACTACCTATTGCGGAGCTTCTCTAGTTCGCCCCAGGTCATCCAACGCACCCAAGTGCAACCCAAAACTTCTCACCTTCATAATCACTTCTATGATCATCCTCCGTGTTTCACTTCTGTGATCACTTCTGTAGTTAGATCATTGACAAGTCATGCGACAAATCCCACATTCATCTGCCTTTCCCAAGTGCTTGGTTCTCCCAATGAACTTTTTGCTTGGTCTCTCCAAGGTGTGCACAATATATCTGACACTAAATTTCGTCACACAAACCAACTAATTTTACCTCTGTGATCAAGTCTGTGAAAATTTCTGCAATCACCAACCCTGTCCAAGTGCTTCTCTTCACCACAAACTCTACTCTCGGTCTGCACAAGGTGTGCACCCAATTCAATCTTCCACCGCACCATCAATTGAGCCTTTTCCTGTAAGTCTGATGCAAAGTTTGTGATGAAAAATTTCATTGCATCAAACTTTTCACCAAGTCTGCGAACGTTCCCATTGAACCAACTTCGCAACAAACTGCCTTCTCAACAAGTGCACCCCACCACAATTGTTCTCACTGCAAGAGTGGTGAAAATCACCAAACTTCTCTTCTACCATCTGTCACATCCCCAAAGTGTGCCTAGCCGAATCTTGTGATCATACACATCTTTAGGGCGGGTGACACCGTGATGTTTCAATCTTGGCTACTTGGAAACACCAAGGTTACTTTTTTCTGACTACACCGCTTCACCTAGAGCATACCCATACTTTGTTCTAGGCTACCGACGAGTCACACTCCTACTCTAGTGCAACTCTTGTATACTTAGACATTTGTTAATAGCTTTAACAGTTAGTCACACACACACACACACACACACACACACACACACATATATATATAAGCATACATCCATAAGAAACCAAGAGAATTGTGGAACAAACGAAAGACAAACACATATATAATACGAGTAGCACGAACCGTGACTAATATTCTACCAAGTCTATGTTATTGCGAAACAATTACAATATGAGCACTACTGGCTCGATTTACAATAGGGTGGAGTCAAACGACTCACCTCACCTCACCAAAACACTCATACACAAACCGTCACCAAGACTCTATGTCCCAACCATCTCCACTTCCACCTGCGGTGCACCTCACACATGCCCCCAACCACAGACTTGTTGTGTAATAGAAATTTTTTCCTCACCCCATGCAACTTGCTTGGATGGCCTTTCCATTTCTTTATGCAGACTTGAAGTCCCCTTTTGTACTTCCCAGAGCCAAAAAACACATTTTTCCACATACACGTGCCCTACCAGTTAGAAAACATGAGTATACACAGGTTGCTCCATTACACCCCATGTACATCGGGTTTGGTGCTCAAAATAAAAAATATGTCGGGTTTCCATGTCACGTCATGAGATCCATGATCCTTTACCTTCCATATACTGGAAACTCTCTAATTTAGCCCTTCAATTCCATTTGAAGGCTATAAATTGAACCATATCCAAGCCATGGAAAGGAGGAGAATTCAACTTTTGAGAGGAAAGATACTCTGGAGGAATTTCACTTCACATTGAGTCTGGATCCCTTTATCCTTGAGAGTTTGAACTCATTGTTCAACCCCCAAGCTCTTCCTTCTTTGATGGAGAACCTGATTGTTTCCTTTATATGAGTCTGCCTTTGGTGGAGGATTGAAGTGGTGGAGGTCCAATTGGAGGGACTTAGCTTCTCAGTTTCGAGATGTGCCAACACAGAAGTTTGTCACTTGTATACTTTTGTTGATTATTTTAATAGAAATACTCTTTTCTCATCCAATTGATATCTTGCAAATATTTGAATTATTATTCCATGGGAATATTTGTTATGTATGTTAATGGATTACACTATTTTATATGCTAACATTATATATTATCACCATATACTTGTGTATCTTGGTTGTTGAGGACAAGTTGCAGGTATAAATATTTGATTTGTGTGCTCAACGATGATTTTCATCGAACATCCGGACGAGGTAGGCTCTTGATCTTGTCTTGTTAGAATTTCCATTTATATAGCATACTTGATATTAGAGTTGATTTCTTCATGTCATTTTGTCTGTTGTGGTTTACCCCAGGCCATTAAGAGATTTTCCTTGTAACATAATTGGCGATCATACTTGGGAATGATCTTATGTTTGGGGTTTGGAGTATTTTTCTCCATGAATTGCTCTCTGTTAGCCTGAGTTTCCTTGTCGCCTGATTGCTTGAAAGCCTATTTTTACTTTTCATTTGATTTTCTTGGCCCAATCCTTTCCCTAGCAGTGTTTTACTACATATATGTGGGTTTTCCCTTGACAGACACGTACATATGTGAGTTGTCCTTCTATAGGGCGCGTACATACACGATTTTTTTCTCAAATAGTCGTGTACATCAACTTTTTAGGCTTACTGGATGAGTTTGGTGTTTGCTTGGTGAGTTTGGTTGGTTGCTGAGTCTTCTTGGGTCTCTATCCTAACTGTTTAGTGCTTACAGAGTGATAAGAAACCTTCCTATTGTTGAATTTTCGGGCGATATTCTTTCTTATCATCTTTTTCATTAGTTGTCCTTGCACATTGGTATGAGTATTTTCTTCTTGGTATCCTTCTTGGCTTGTCTCTTTTTGCTTGCAGTAGGGTCTACTTGTGAAGTTGTTATGCATTCCTTGCATTTTCTTTTCTTTTTATCAAAAATACAAAAAACATTTCTCATTTTTCATTATGACATTTTCTCTTTTGGGTACTTGGTATTGATCTTGATACATTTGGAAAGATTGCATTTTATTGAAATTGTATAAGTTGCATTGAAAGTTGCATTTAAAGCATATAATCTCTTGAGAATTTAAGATTAGGACTTAACAATATTTTTATTCATTTCTCTGATATGTTGAGTCATAATATCATCAGTTTAACGATCACAACTATTAAGTAAAACAAGCCATTAAAAGTAATGTTGATTAACTAAAATTTATTAGAAATGATTTTATTTTTTAGAGTACACAATAAGATATAGGGCCTTGGAATAAGATTTTGTGAGTAAACTTCTCCAAGGCTATTAGACTAAACATATGTGTCTGACTAGGGAGCGGTGAAATCCATTGTGTAATTAGTGACGTCATGAGTCTTTTCTCACACCGGAGTTAAGCATGAGGTCACGCGAAGTTGATTGCAGAGATATCCCTCTAATACCTTCTTAGTGTCTGAGATATTTTTGTGGTTTCATTCGTATATGGGGGTCTTTCTAGTACCTTTACCTCCATGAGAGGCGTTTCTTTCAATATTTCGGGCTTTTCTACCATGCCCATATGGTGGACCAGACTTACAATTGTTCTCCTGCGCATTGGTTATATTGTGGTGGCTCTAGTTGCTTGACATAGGTATCCACATAGGTTACTTGTAGGGGTTATTCTAAAAGTACTCTGAGTCAGATAAGGGTCAGACATCACACAACGTTTATGGAGGATTACCTCTTCGGGGAGATCTGAAAGACTACGTTGTTAAGCCTGTGAGGGCCCTAATAACTGATTTTGATACCTCCAATATTTTGAAGGGAGTCTCAGGCCCCTCTTGGGCGAGGCATACCTACTCTAGTGAGGGAGGCCCCTTTTCATCTACTATATCACGTTTGTGTGCATTTGACCCTTTTTGTTTTAATTTGGTGTGATCTCAGATTTGTTAGTTGGCCTTAGGATTTGGTTTCATATCTCGAGTATTAAGTTATCTTGGAGCAAGACCATCCTCCTTGTAGGTCTCATCGTTTGTTGAAATTACCAATGCATTTTGAGTCTTTACCGAAGTTTCCTTCTAAAAGGCATAAAGTTAATAGACATGGTACATATATCTCCACATACCAGACTTGCGATTATCCAGTTATGGGTACTGAGTCGAGTTTGAACGACACTGAGAGTCCCTTGACTCCTGTACCTTTTGTGGTTAATGGGACTCCTTCGACTCCTTTAGCCGCTATGGTTGTTGTGTCAGAGGTTCCCATCCTTACTTCTATCTAGCCCGTGGTTTCTACTCGACCCATAGTAACGAACCCTTTCGAGTCTCTTTTTGGTATGCTGGGATACAATGCTTAGTCCATACCTTCAGTCTCTAACCCTTTTTCTTTTAGTATTATGATGTCGCAACTTTCATCCTCCATTCCAACGAATAATGAAAATCCTAGTATTGGACCTAAGAGCATGGATCCTTCACATACTCCTCTCTCGTTTGGTGGAGGTCACATCCCCCAAATGACTCCTACGGTTGGAGACCAACTTCCTTTTTCTTTCGGGCCTAACCCTAGTTTCAATGCTCCTGGATGGAGTACTCAACCAGGTGGACAAGCCACTTCCTATATTCCATCCTTTCCCCCTTCTTCCTCCATGTCGATTCTGACAAATACATTTGTCATGAAAAATCCACTTCTATCCTCCATATTTCCACCCAGAGGGAGTCAGTTTCATGTTATGGGAAAACCCTAGCTTGGAGCTCCTCTAGCTGGGGGCAATGTTTATCATCCTCACTATGCCGCTCCTGAAGGTATGGTGCCCATACAACCTCTTATGAATCAATTTGGAGGAGGATATTACTCTATCAGACAGGGCCATGGTGTATACCAGAACCCTGGATGGCCTACAATCCCTCAACACTAATCTTTCCCGGGAGAATGGGCTCAGACACCACAACCTTGGCTCCCTTTTCTAGCCATGCTTAATCTTCCATATTTTTTGAGATTAATGAATGACCTGGTGCATCATGATCCATCTTGGCCCCCTGTCCACACCAAGATTCCTTCAAACATTCCAAAATTCGAGGGCAAGACTGGCGAGGATCCAAGTGATCATGTTACTACTTTCATCTTTGGTGCTCATCCAATTCCCTTAATGATGATTCTATTAGTTTGATATTATTTCAATGCACTTTCATGGTGGTTTCCGTGAAATGGTACATTAAGGTACCGCGGGGAACATATAGTTAATAAGATTATTTTGGTCTTTCTCAACCACTTCCAGTTGTCGGTTCGTTATGATTTTGGCATAGAAAATTTTTCGGCCTTTTTCCAAGATAAGGCCACACATATATCAGACCATATCCAACAATGGTGTAGACAAAAGAGGTTAATTAAAGCATACATTCCTCTTGAGTTTATGTTGGGGTGGTTCCTTAAGTCCTTATTGCCTTATATTTCGAAGGATGTTTCTACATGTGAGGAAGAAGATATTTTCAAAGCCCAACATCTGGACCTCATATATGCTTAGTATGGGATGTTGTAAGAAATTCTTCTTGACGTGTCGCAATCGAATGATGACCCTAGAAAAAAACCCGGGCCTCATGCTGATGGAATCATAGGCTTTGCAAGTGCTAATTCTACAGACTTGGTGACAAACCAGTTGAAGGAATTTTCTCTAAGCTAGCCTATAGTGGAACAAGCTTTGACTTCATCCTCCACTCCCACTCAGTTGGTGAATGTGCATTCTATACAGTTGTCATCCAACCCTAATGGTAACCAACAACCAAGAGGAAATAGAAAGAAAGGATGAGGTAATAATCATAAAGGTGGGAAAAATACTAACAAAGCCAAGGACAACACTAACAATGATAGATAAAATAACAATGCTAGTGAGGGGAAGAAATAAAAATGGAAGGTGAAGTTTCCTTGTAAACTTTGTAAAGATGATCACCTTACCCACCTATGCCCCAAAATTAAGGAATCCTTGAGGCTCTTATCACAACTGCCTGGTGTGTTGATCAATTTGTTTCCACATAATCAACACATGGCTTTAGGGTCCTCCAACACTGGAAATGTGCCGAGCGGGAGTCAAAACCCCCTGACACATGAAAGTGATCGTCTATGTTTTAACATGGTCAAGTCTCATATTGATGTAGCCACTCGATCTCGTGATTACGGTTCTTCACAAACTGTTACAGGTCCAGAGTCTCCCCCTCCTTTGGAAACATTTTTGCAGATAAAAAATCTAGAGCCTCCACCTCGTATTCCGAAATAAGTACTAAAACGCTCTACCCACAATCCTAATGCCAAAGTTTCCCAAAACTATTCGATTGTCAAAGATCTGGGTAAAACCCTTGTGCGATGTCGGCTTTGGAGGTTCTCTAGACGTGTCCTTCATAGAGGAACGCCTTGTTATTTTCTTTAGGAGCTCTATACCTGTGTGGCTCGAAGGTTATTAAGTTTTACATCATAGATGTTAAGCCTCGTTTTCCTTACCACGTGGCCTTTCAAATCCATGTGGACTACACGAAGTATACCATCAAATGCACTGTAATTGATGAAGGTGTTGCAACATGTGTGATGTCCCTAACCTGTTGGAAAACCATTGGCTCTCTGACTCTATCCCAATATATGACTATGTTGACTACATTTGATGGACGTTCATTTCAATCCCATGAAATTCTTCTTGTTTTTTTGGTCTAGTTAGGTGGAAAGACAGTGGAGGGTGATATCGAGGTGGTTGATGCACCCCCTAACTATAATTCATTACTAGGGTGTAATTGGATTGATGCCATGACTGCAGTCGTGTCATTTTTTTTCCGCACTTTATGTTTTCCTCACAAAGGGGAAATAGTGACGATTGATCAATTGTCCTTTATGCATGCTAGTTCCAATGCATCAATTGGACCTTCGATCCCAGTGATCGACAATTATTGGTAGGAAATTGAGTATATTGGTGTCAGAATGTATTCCTCTCTTATGGATAGCTTCGATTTCGTGGCACCAATCCATCACATTTATGGCATTTCCAGTAGATCTTCGTTTTCAATGAGGTTCGTTCCTTTTCGTACTTCATGTTTTAATGACCATTGGACCCTACCTTCCCCTACTATGTCTTGTGAAGGCCAGTCTCACATTGGGATGGAAATGCCACTATTAGCGACAGAGGTTGCGTATCAAGTTGTTCTTAACACTATCGTTGACCTAGATCCTTGTTCCTCGTGGAGGACAAGGAGGATCATGTTCTAGATCCTGTATGGGCCACCCAATCGTCTTGTTCACATGATTTCCTCAATGATACTTTACCTTCGAATGAAGCCATCTTAAAGGCCATGAATGGTCCCGATAGGCCTTGGGACGATATGCATCATCGCTCTTATTTCCTCCCAAAGATTGTTAGGATCGAACGTGACAACTTTAGATCTTCCTTGAGTGATATGGTCAGTCACGTTGTGGTTCCACTAGATATGCATGGAATTTATGCCAAAGGAAACATGGAGAATATTTCTCCTACCATCCTGATCGACATCTCTTGAATTCCTAGAAAAATTGAGAACGTATATATCGGTGTAGATTGTTCGCCTGAAGAAATTAAGATCTACATCGATCTCTTCAAAGAATTTTGACTTGCATTCAAATTCCCTTGTAACTTTCACAATCAATTCGGACACAACCTCCATCGGGATGAGCTTGTCCTGAAAGATACATTGATTACGAGCCCACCAGATGAAATAAAAAAATAAGCAAGGAAAATTCTCATAATAAAGAATAGATTTATCTAATACACAATTTCTCATAGTGTCCTCCAAACTGGGAGCTGACTAATTGGATTTTGTCTTGAGATTTTGAAAAATAATATTCCCGACCTAGGAAGCAAAATGGAATGTAACAAATAGTTGGAGAATAGATTCAAAATATTGTTTGCATAAGGTGCATCGTCCAGGCCCTTGCCAACCTCTTTTTGCTCTGTTGTCCCATGTCAAAACCTTTTTACAGAGAGAGAACCGCAACAATATATTTGCTTTGAGGAAGGCATGGAGACTCCACACTTTTCCCCACCACCAAATATTATCCCCAATAAAAACAACCTCCACCTGGGCTCTGTATCCAAGTTTTTTTGTAAAAGAACCAATGGTTTTTTTTTTAGACCAATGCAATGAATCTTCTCTATTTTACTGCAATCTAACATAGATGGAACATATATTTCCAACATAATCAAGCCATTCTACTGCCAGTGGGAACAATGATCCTAATTCTTGATCCAATTTCCACCTTGCCTGGCATATTAGATTGTGGGTTGGATATTTCATATCCAAAAGAGAGAAACACTCTATCTTGTGCAGTTTCTCAAGGAGGGGCTCTAAAAGTCTTAATTTATCAATCTCTTCTATCCATGGATCATCGCCCACTCTAACTTTTTTCCCATTACTAATATTCCACATAGTCTACTTGTTAACAAGATAGAAAGCATCTACAATGCTTTACATACAATAGAATAGTTCTTGACACTCTTTTGATGATTTTAAAACCATTCCTCTATAGTGAGGCCCTCAAGGTATTTTGATATCATTACTCTCCCCCACAATGATCTGATGTAAGTAAGCCACCATAAAGTTCTTGTTGATAGGACTTGATTGAAAAGGAAGATATTTTTGTTACTTGAGCCACGTAAGTTCTTGGGCTGAGCAATCTTTGACCAACTTACCAAAAAAATCCCCTCAGACTTTCTACTTCACGTCCATAGAAAATGAGAACATGCCTTACGTATTTTTGAGAGTATACATTTGGGAAATTTTGAAATAGAAGACCAATAGACTGGAATGATTTCCAAAACTACTTTCAGAAGTACCAAGTGACCTCCTCTCAATAGCCACCTATTTACCCAAAAGGAAATACGAGCCTCTATCTTTTTGAAGGGCCACATCCAGTCTTCTAATGAGTAAGAGTTGGGTTTTAAGACAAAACCAATATATTTCATTCCTTCTTCAACCGATTTGTGGGGAAAATGGAGAACCTCATTTAGTTGATCATGCAAGTTCAAACTGAGAAAATGAAAAAATATACATGATTTAGTCATATTGATTTTCATGCAAGTGGTTGAAGAATACATCTCTAGAGCGTTCCTTAGAGACACAAATTCATGGTGAGAACTTGCACTCAATATCAAAACGTCATCAACAAACAACAAATGTGAAATGACCTATGAGGGGGGAATTTTGACACCTTTCAACTCTTCCTTTGCCTTTGCACCACCCATGATCCTACTCAGACTATTGGAAACAAGAATAAAAAGGAAAGGGGACATAGGAAATCCTTGGTGCAATCCTATGGAAGAGGAAACCAATTTTGAAGGAGAACCATTGATTAGGACAATGAAAGAAGTTGTGTTGACACACTCCATGATCCATTTGACCGCATAAAGGCTCATCACCATATGAATCAACACCAACTACAGATAAACCCAGTTAACCTTGTCGAAGGATTTTGATAAGTCAAGTTTGAGAACAACTGAAGGAATTTTTTTTTGTATTTATAGAACGGAGGGCTCCCTGCGACAAAGCCACAACATCCTAGATTTGTTTGTGGAATAGGAACCTGAATTGTTCTCTTAGATGATATCGCTCAGCATAGGATTGAGCATGTTTGAAATTATTTTATAGATCATCTTATAGACAACATTACAACAAGAGATAGGTCTGAAGTCCTTAAGAGATATGGCACCACACTTCTTAGGGATCAATGCCAAATGAGTGGAATTGAAAGATCTTGGGATTTTTCCAGAGTGTCGTGACTCTTGAATAGCTTTCATCAGGTCATTATTTATTTATTCGTAGAATCTCTGGAAAAAAATCAACACTTAAATGTTCTGGACCTGGAATATTTCCTTTCTGCATCGACCAAAGGGTGGACTAGATTTCATCTTCCGTTACTTTTTTCTTCAATACATCATTCGTTTCCTCATAAAAACCCCCAAGGAAAAGACTGATCACCTTTAGAGTTTTATCAATCTAACCACCAGGAGGGTTCTTAAACAAATTCTCAAAATATCACTTTCCTACTTCAACATTATCTTTGAAGGAAGAGACCATTATCCCTTCTACATTATGGATCTCCCATATTGTGTTCATGTTTTTTCGATAACTAGAAAATTATGAAAGAATTTTGTGTTGTTGTCACCTTTAGAGATCCATGCTCTTCATTCGCCACATTGCCTCCTCTTTTTCTAAGAGGTCAATCCTAAGAGCCATTTGATATTTGAGAGTTTCTTCATCCTTCGGAGAAAGGGGAGTACTACTTTTATTGATCAATAACGCGTGGATATTCTTCACTGCATCAACAAGGAGTGTTTGAGATTTTTTCCTATAAGAGATTTCCCATGCTTTAGAAACATATTTAACCTAGGATAAATTTTCTATCAATTGTTTCATACAAGAGTCACATGAGTCTTCATAAAGGTGTCTCCATTCAACTTGAATGAGGGAGAGATAATCATCCTCGAGGAGCCATAGGGGGTTGAATTTTAAGGGGGCCAAAGGCTTGGGTTCTTTAGAGTCTATCTTGAGGATGATTAGGAGATGGTATGATAGGCCTCTTGCATCCACCCAAGACTTGATGTTCCATGCATCCTCGATCGGCTCTTCAGTGATCTGAAAATGAAGAAGACTTGAAAAACTTGAAAACTTATTGCAAGTGAATGTTATGTGTTTAAAGAAAAAGGATCAGTCTGAAACACATAAATTAAAGGATTACTTATGAAAATTACACATAGACAACAACATAATCATTGAACATAAACACATAAGCACAACAATTGATAAAGGAGTTCACCCCTCTTATGGGCTACATCTCCTGGTCCAACTTCCAATGGATCATTATTATTAATTGCTCAAAAAGTGCTCAAAAACATGTCTTACAATGCTCAAACTGACAAAACGACTGCTCCAATGGCTTCAGAGCATCCCAAAACCCCTGTCTGGGCTCTTTCGTCACCTCAATCGGTCGAAAAACGAAGAAGTTAGGCATCCTGGAAGTCTTCCTCTTCAAGCTTGTTGTCTCTGCATCTACAAAACGCACCCTCCTTGAATGAACCTGGCTCACATGCATTTTAAAGTGTGAAAACCCAGCACCAGGCACACCCGCGCCAACTGTGCAAACCGTAGAACGGTTAAGGGCACGCCAACCCCTAACCGCCTCGGCACCTGGGCGTATGGTGCATATGACCGCGCTCTTGGCTAAAAGGTGGTTAATTCATTTTACAACTACCATCGCTCCACATATGGTCATATGGTCAATAAGCATACGACCAAAAGCCAAGTTTCAAATCACGCGCATATATAATGGGGCGGCTATATATTATACAACACGGTCATATAAAAATAGTTCAAACGACCATGGGCTGGGGCTAAGCCCCGGCCCGACCCCGCCCATATATACATAATATGCATTTTAAATAAATTAAAATACATGGTTATAACAAGAACCATGCGGCGGTGTAGTGGTCGGACTGTTATGTGAAGGCGTTACATGGGGGGAGGTCCGGGGGTCGAACCCCACGTACTCCCATATATTTTACAAATAACTAATGACCAAACAATGAGTGACACGTGGCGTCTCCAGATTGGTCCACGTGTCCTCATTCCATTTGCCATCCAACAGACACGTGTCGACTCCTGACTTACCAAATGTCAACCAACCATCATCTGCCATGTCATCCATGTACGGTCGTACGGCCCTGCCACGTCAGATCGTACGGAATGTACAGTCAACACCAAAATTTTTGCCTGTTTGGCTTGACGAACAGATCGCGATATCTTCTCCATACGGCGTCCATTTGACAAAGTAAATATACCGCCGAAATCAGGAAGACGAGACAGACCCAATGGCACTATTTTCGTCACATTCCGAGCACTTTGAAATTTGAGCAAAATTTGATCCCCTGATCATTCAGAGATAAGAAAATGATGAAGGCACTTTGCTATAAATTTTTCCCCTTTTCTCCCATTCCTCCATGTATGGGGAAGCTTGGAGGGCTCTTGGTCAACCATATGTTGCTCTTCCAAAAAATGTTTAAAAAAACCCTCAAGGGGATCCGTACGAGGATGAAGCCCCTAGATTTAATTGATCTACAAAGTAAAATTGAGGTCCACCCTGAGAATCATATTTGGCACTAAAAGAATACCTGAAATCACCAAGTTTTCCTAATAGGGATTTTTATCAGAGTATGGGCCATAGATGTTGATGAATCAAAAGGGAATCAAGAGGTCACAATTTTCCAAATCTACTAAGATTCCAAAGGGGAAAGATGAAGGAGAGATAAGGTTCATTTTAGGACTCCATGCCATGACAAGGCCTTAGGAGAGGCCTTGTGAATTGACCAAGGCATACGACCAACCTTTTAGCCAAGGGGAGAAATCCTCCCATGATTTTGAACCAACACACATAGTTTCCTCGAATAAACTTACATCCGACGATGCAACGTGGACTAGACGCTTGAGGGCTAGCATATTAGGGGAACCCCCTACCCCAAAAATATTAAAGGATAGAAAAATCATGATTTGGATTTAGTCCAGGAATTCCCTTCTCTGAGGGCCCAATCAATGGTGGATTCCTTGCCATTGCGAATGTATTTTGAGGCTTGAATTTTCACTAGGGAGAGGTGGGATTTTTGACCCACGTGAGATCCCTAGACTTTGTTCATAGCTAAGCCCCCTTCAATAGGTTCTTTTATCAAAACCTTTTGCATGGACTAGAGATCATATTTTGATTTTGGGGAGGATTTATCCCGAGGATTTTCAGAGGGGGAGGGGGAGGAGTCCAAAGACAGAGAGGGGTCTTCAAAATAGATTGGGTCAACCGGGAAGAGAGCTCAAATAGATTCTGAGGACCAAGTATAAATTCTTTGGGGGAGAATATGAGAGGGATAGATAAGGGCTCGGGTAAGGGATCAAAGGGCTTAGAGTACCCCTTGGATAGAGAAAGGGGAGGTGAGCCCTTGGGTCCAAGGGACGAAGTGGAAAGGAAGGGCCCTGAGGAAGGAAAATCCACACCATTTTGAAATTAAATGTAACCAATACTAGAGGAAAAATGCTTACCCACCGAAACAAATGACTAGGCCATTGGGATGGATGGAAGGGTGACTGTGTCCTCCAATTGGGCGATCGACGATATAGTTGGCAGCTTCGACTGATCATTTGATTCATGCTTCTTCAATTAGTTTGATGCCTAATTATAAACTGTAGGCTTGACCACCTTCCATATTTTTTTGTGAGGATTGAGATGAGAATGGAAATGCCTACACTGAGCTTGGACATGCCCCACCAAATGACAAATGAAACACCGAAACAATATGTGCCAATAATCTATTTTTTGCTTCCAATATATGCCTTCGTAGACTAATTCAATTTCTTCAAATAGACCATTTAGAACGTCCACATCAATTTGAATCCAAAGCCACAGACGATCCTGCTTGAAATCCCAATACTTTTCTAGCCAAAGGAAATGCCCTAGTTTATTCCCTATGAGTTCTAGAAATTATGAATTCCAAAATGGCAAGGGAATCCCAGGAGGATCTCCCAAATTTGGGAAGTGAATAGAGGCTCCCTACTGGGGTGGAAATTCACTTCCCATCTTTTTATGAAAAAACCCGAGAGCCCCTAGCTCCAATTTCTCTTCAGGATTGAGCATAGATCCTCTTTTGACTATAATTTGAAGCAAATCCAACCTCTCGATAGTTGGTGAAAAAAAGGGCAATAACCAATTACTAGATCCCATTTTTTAATCATCCAACCCTTGAGTGAGTCTAAGCAGACTGATTTCCCCCAAAACCTATAGACGGTTGTTGTGTCAAGCAATTCAGGGATGCCTGGGATTTTTACATCTTCACCCACCACCATCTTGATTTTCTCCTTTCACACTTTTACACATTGTTTTCTGGTATGAGATTTTGGAATGAAAGAAGTCTCAGAGCTAGGGTCCCAAATACCGAAAGACCCTACAAACCTCTTTTTCTCCTAAGGCGACTCTATGATGACTTGAGAGATTTCTAGAAGATAGTTTGTAGGAGGAGGGATCCAGAGCGGCTCAGAGGAGTGAAACAAGTTTACGTCGATCTCACCACCTTACATGCAGACCTTGAGACTTTCAAGTGCCTCCATCCTAACCGTTGATTGATTTCCAGTTGGCTCGACTGAGGAACCTAATTCCCCTGAAATGAGCATCCGCTTTCTGTGATGCAAACTAATAAATTCTTATTCAAAATCCAGACATCCTCCTCCATAAAGGTTGTGACAAGTAACAAGGCCATGTATGAGCACCTACCTATGTTGTTGATGGGGACTTTTGGGTTCACGAGCCTATAGAAACCCTAGAACTTCCAAACCTGAAGAATCATTACCACCACCTCCTAGACACTCCATATAATCGAACTTAGTGTTATGCTCTTTTTCAAATTAAGTAAAGTGTTATGTAAGTTTATTAAGTACTTATTATTATAATAAATTATATTTACACCGAAAGGCATACACCTATTGACAATGGGCAAATTTAATAGGGGTTTAGTGCTTAATAAGTTTTCAATGGACAGGATTAAATATGGCTGGAATATTTTTAGTAGTCACACAAAATAAATGGTTGTGATTTCAATCATTAACTTCCTAGCTATTATAAAGACATCTGTTTATGTGTTTACTTTTTTACATTTACCTAATCATATTTAAAAATTACTTTGATAGCTAACTGATTGCCAGGTAAGTGATTAACATAAATTAAAATATTAACACCAGATAAATGAAGCCCAACCGTTTATTTGTTAATCAATAATAAAATTTAATAAATTCTTTACCAGGCGATACCTTTCGGCGTTCTCCAGCTGCTATATTAGAGGTTGTGCTAGTTATTCTTATGTAAGTGTTATGGTATAATTATATTGAATAATTTTACAAATAAGTTATACGATTTACATAATAAAACTTTTATAAATATTAATTTTAATTATTAATAATTTTTCATATTAAAATTATTTAAATATAAAAAGATAACAATATAATGAATAAATCATTTGAAAATGTTAGTATTATGAATATAAATTACTCCCAAACTTATAGTAAGTCCTTAATGTCATTTTCTAATTGCTTAAACTATAGTTTAAAAATTTAATTTATATTTTAATTTTAATTTTTAAATATTGTTTAAATAATTTTAAAGAATACGATGCAATTTGTGTATTTATTAGAGGTAAATTAAGATAGTATATATAAAAAAATAAAATTAAAGAGTGGAACATGGTGACAAATCATATTTTTTTATTAATATCTAAAAAAAATTATATAATAAAGACTATGACGATAAAGAGTCACAAATATTATATATAACTAAATAAAATACAAATTCTTTAAAGTTTGTATTGTATGTTAGTTTGGTGGGTTATTTTGAGTGAATGAGTGTTGTTGTTTTTATGAATAAGGTTTTAGGGTTAAGTTCTCAGTCAGTTATTGTTGATATTTGTTGAGATTGTTGGACCTTACTCGATGTTCCTACCAGGTTAAGCCTCATAATCATGGCTGATAGTTTATCCTGTTTACCATCCAAAAAGTTTCATCATAAAAAATTTAAAAAATAATTTAAAAAATAATAAAAATAAATAAATAAATAAAAATTCATCTAAAATAGAGACATGTTGTTTATCTTTTATTATCATATTTTTATTCGCATTATAGAAAAAATGAAATATCATTGTAGTTTTTTAAGTTATTATGTTAAGTTTAAAGACCTTAAGTACCATGATGATTGCAAAAGCATAAAAATCAATAAGTGCTTAGTTTTATGTTTGGAAGTAAATTTTTAAGATTTATTAATTTAATATAATTTTAAATAAAATATAAAATATATGTGTTATTTTTAAATATATAGAAATGAAATAAATTTTATTTAATATTTTTTAAAATTTAATTTGAATTTTGTTATATTTTTAAATAAATTTTTTTTCCTAGTTTCAAAATTTAAATATAACGCAAAAGAATGATTTAATATATGTTAATTTATATCATTTCTAATAAATTTATATCATTTTTGGTGTTAGAAAAAACAATATTTAGAAGTGAACCTCCAAAGACAACCGAAACTCCCTTTTGTTCCAATATCCCTCTAATTAACTTAATATCCCTCTAGTTAACTTATTGGATGACAAAGATCCATGTGAGATCTTATTCTTTGGGTGTTCAATGGAGAGGAGGTGGACATTGCGATCTACGTCTTAAAAAAGGACAACATTTTGTGTCAAGTCCCTTTGGAGGTCTAAGAAGGGATTTCGTAGGAGAAGCAAGGAGTCTCTCAGTTGGTAGGAAGTTGGCCATTAAATGGGTACATGAATAGACCATAAAAGAAATCAATCAAGGGAAACAAATACTTATTACTAGGGTCCTTAGAGTGGGACAAGCCCTTCTAGTGATTTCCGCATGAAGACTTTGTTTGTAAAAACCTGGGACCTAGAGGGACAAAAAAAACGATTGTCCCTCAAATGATTGGTAGATTTTGAAATACTTGAGATTGTTTTGCTACAAGAAACCATGAGAAAAGGGGACCTTTTGGTCCTTGAACTTAAAAAGTTGATGGGGGGTGGTATTTTCTTTCTTGTGATTCTGAGGGTTTATTCCGAGGGATCATTATGGGTTGGAATAATAATGTTGTGTTGTCAATTGCATTCTCAATTAATTCAAGTTTATTTACAGAGGTTTTATGCAAAAGCTTGGGATACACCTTGCCCATTCTCAACATTTATGGGCCATACAAAGGACAACAACATTTCTGGGATAGCCTTATTAATTCTTAGTGCATAAAATCCAATAGCCTTGTTATCAGTGGTGATCTCAATATAACATTGAATAACAAAGAAGTATGGGGGGATAGCACCAAACCTAATAGAATTGTCAATTTATTTCGATCATACTTTGAAGCTTCCGAATGGGTGGATATTGAACCTTTCAAATGAATACCCACTCGAATTGATAGTAAATTTGGTCAGGATGCAATTGCTAAAATATTGGACCGATTTTTGGTTCAGGATACCCTAATTTAGAAGGTGGAAAAATATAGGACATGGGTTGGACCTACCAGGCTCTCTAATCACTACCCCATTTGGTTAGAATTTGACACTCTGAGATCAAATCCATGAGCACCATTCAAATTTAACCCTAGTTGGACTACAAAGGATGAATTTCAAGCTATAGTTAAGGATAATTGGCACCAATACTCTCTTGATCTAGAATATTTTTCCTATGAACAATTCTCCCTATCTTTAAAACATGTAAAGAAGAAGGTGGCAACTTGGGTGAGGGAAATATTTAGAACTAGAGATGCTCATTTAGCTCGGGTTGAGAAATCATTGGATGTTTTGGTCCAGGAAAAAAATCAAGGTATATTTGATGAGGAGGTTTTGAAGGAACTAAAATAGTTAGAATCTATGCAATCCAAGTTGTTTTTGGATAAGGAGATGGATTGGGATATGAAAAGTCGGGCCACATGGATCGAAGCTAGTGATCAGAACATTAAATACTTTCAAAAAAAATCTAAGCATGGGAGGAACATTAACACCATATAGGAAATGAATAAATTTGAAGGAAACAAGGTGAGAGGTTCTAAGGAGATCGCAGATCTTGGAGTTCAACATTTCAAGGCCATTTTTTAGGAGACTATTGGAGCTAATATTGTGGAAATTCTGAAGGTAACATTCTTTTTTCCTGGGTGAGTTACTAATGTTGAAAATGAAAGGATGTTTAGGCCTATATCTAAGGAGGAGTTACATCATGTTCTAATTACTTTTAATAAGGACATGAGCCTGGGTCTAGATGGGTGGATTGTTGAATTATATCTTACCTTTTTTGAGTTATTGGGTGATGATATTCTTCTAGTGGTCGAGGAGGTTAGGCTATCATGGAATGTTCCATGGAATATAATACAACATATGTCGCTCTAATCCCCAAGGCAGACTACCCCAAGACTTTTGAAGGATATAGACCCCATATCTTTATGTAATTTCCTTTACAAGATTATTGCCTAGGTTATGGATATTAGGATCCCACAACGGGGAATAAATAAAATTTCTCTTTTTCTTAAATTTTTTTAGTTTCCCCTTTCTTCTATTGCAGGTTCTTCCAATCTGCGACTCTTTCCTAAGCCCCCCTTTTTGAAGGGTTTGAGAAACAGGTGCTAGATTTCCATGCTAGCCCCTTCTTTCATGTGTCCTCAAGCTGTGACCACACTCTCCCGCGATCCAATAGTGTTGATCTCCTCTCTCGCGAATCGGGATTTCTCATTTTGCGAGCTTGTAGGTTGGCTTACCTCTGTTTCCCCAATTCCCAAATTCCCAATATTATATTTCTAGATGAATGGTCTACATCCCTCCTTTGATAAACGACTGTGATCCTTTCGCGAACTCAGACTTCATGAGTTGTGA
Organism: Picea sitchensis; assembly: GCA_010110895.2. Taxonomy (NCBI): domain Eukaryota; kingdom Viridiplantae; phylum Streptophyta; class Pinopsida; order Pinales; family Pinaceae; genus Picea; species Picea sitchensis. The sequence goes on from SNQJ01S0004106.1 coordinate 160,598, forward strand.
GTCAGCGAAACACTGACTTCTCGCCATGCGTCCCTTCTGGATGGATGGCTATGATCAAATCGCGGCTTCACGTATTGGGTATTTGGATGTGAGTCAACCTTGACTCTTCCGATCCCCGAACTCCTGACAACGTTATATCAACAGTCCATGATCTCTCGTGATCCAACGGTCCAGATCCTTTCTCGCGAATCGGGGCTTTCCCTATGCCCAGTTTCTCGAAACTCACCCATGTCAAATCAACGGTCTGCAATCCTCCATGATCCAATGATTGTGATAAAATCGAGAGTTCATGTTTCGCGAGTCGTCACAACTCTTGCCTTTGAACTTCCCGACGTGCGAGTAAGAAAAATGTTGATCTTTTGCCACGTGTCCTTACCAACACCAATGACTAGGATCAACTCTATTCGTTCCCTTGCGAATCTTCCGGAGTCTGAATCCTCGAACTCTCGGATCTACTGCCATCTTTATACCGTGACGATGGATGGTTCCAATGATTTCAGAACTTCGGGACTTTCCAAAGCCCATTCTCCTGTATACGTTCGAAGGGTTTAACCCTCATGCACCTTTCCTGGATCCAACGGTTGTTGGTCGTCACACTCAGCTCTGACGGTCTAGATCCAATCTCCTCTTGCGCTCTCTTCTAATTGTCTAGACATGAATTCCCACAGTCTAGATCTCTCACAGTGCTCGATCCAACGGTCACTGCTCCTCCTCCTCCTAAGATTTCACTTTCTTCCCTGACTTGGAATATTTCAGATGTTTCGGAGGCCTCAGCCCTCAATCTACCTCCTGTGAGCCCTGATATATGGGTCTCTACTTCTGCTTTCCTTCCGGAGCTTACAAAATTGAAACAAGTTTGCCTCTTGGACCCCATCTACGCTCTTCAAAAAGCGCTTATCTCTTCTGAGCTTGGTTCTTAGGGTATTTTGAATTCCCACATACTCTTGTGTTAATCTTCTCGCGTCATATCGATGGTCCATGATCTTCCTTGATACAACAACCCAGATCACATCGCAACTTCGGGTTTTGGAAGTTTAGTCCTGCCAACGTGCGGATCTCCCGATGTGCGAAACCCCGATTTTTCCAATCCGAGGGTCAAGGAGGGTCCCGATAGATCCTTAGATCTACGATCCAGATCACATCGCAACTTCAGGTTTCGGGAGTTTAGTCGCGCCAACATGCGAATCTCCCGACGTGCGAATCCCCAATTTCGCCAATCCGACGATCAAGGATGGTCCCGATAGATCCTTATATCTACGGTCCAGATCACATCGCAACTTCAAGTTTCAGCAGTTTAGTCGTGCCAATGTGCTAATCTCTCGATGTGTGAATCCTCGATTTCGCCAATCCGATTGTCGCGACAGACCCTGGTTTCTCCTGAACGAACATCATCCGTTCATATTCTAAATGAGAGGATATTCCCTTTCGATACTTGAACCTCACTATTCTTCCCGAGCTTTGTTGGCTCTAAAGGACTTAAGAGTTTTGCACTCTTTCTTTCGAACGTAACCCTTGGAAGCATTCTTCCACACACTCCTTACGTTCATTCCTCAACTCTAGGACTTAAGATGGTCTCGGTCTCTGCCCACCTTGAAGAGAATTGGATCATACCTGCACTACCTCTCATGAGCTTATTAGACTCCATCCTTGCAGTGATTGCGGGGTTCAACCTCTACAATCAGGGAAGTACTCACGCGACTCTAGGACGGTGACAAAATTCTCTGGGAAAGTGGCTCCGAGGAATTAAACTAGAGCATAAGGAAATCAATCAGATATGAAAGTTCTCAAGGAACAAACTCATACTTCTAACTTAATAATTCAATATAGAAACCATTATAGGCATATAAATACAAGTCATGCAGTCATTATTTCCAATTCAAAGCACAACGCATGAAAACGCTTATCAGAACCATAAGGCATGATGTGATTGCTGAGAGGGGTTCTTGTTTCCACCCAACCATAGGCTCAATCACTCCCAATGGATTTATCACTGGCCACCCCCGAGCTTAGGCCATGATGCTTTGAGATTCAATCTCTCACTTCCAGCTCAACGGAAGATAGGGACGAAGGTTACTCTCCTTCTCCCTATACAGGAATAGATGAGGAAAAAGGTTACTCTCCTTCTCCTAACTTAGTCTCTATGCTCTATGATCAGAACTCACTTTCTCTTTCAATCCTTCCTCAGACCCGAGAGTTTCCACTCTCGTCTCTGCATTCCTCGTAGGCCCTCTTCGTGCCCACACCACGCTTCCTTTCTTGCCTTCCTCAATAAGATTGTGTGTGGCTCGAAATCCCAGTCTGTGGTCAGGTCTGTAAGACTTACAGATGGGTAGTCCACCCCATCCCCTCATTAACTCTTGGGGAGGCCTTCCCACCTACTAGCCTGACTATAATTCATTTCGGGTCAGAGGGTTGTTCTGATCTTGAGAAATCAAAGCCAACATAGTATTGGTTCGGTGGAGGTTAACGAAACCATTCCATGTCCCCTCCACCATATTTTCATTAGCAATCATGGTCTCTCTTAGCACATCCCCTTCTCATAAGTCATGCAACATGTTTCCATTATCTATTAATATAACAGGATTTGCATTCATCGACCTTCATACAAAGGTCCACCAAATCAAAGATTCACACTTTGAGTTTGCCATAGTTCCTGGAAAATAAAGTTATATTTACAGACTGGGGGAAACAAGGTGTTACAATTCCCTCCCCCTTAAAGGAATCACCGTCCTCGATGTTCTATCTATCAACATGATAGGTATGTACAGAAGTAAACAAAATCAGATATGCCTGTCTCATGGCATCTTCCATTTCCTGTAGAAATTTCAATACAAATTATGTATTGCCTGGATTCTCCTGATCTAACAATTATATGCCACTGTTAAATACATAATTGCTTCTACAAATATTTTTGCAGAATTTAAAACACGATCGCCAATTGCAATATCAAGAAGAAATATCAATCACACATAACACAGATGTTTTACTGGGAAAGGATAAATCTAAAAGCCCCACTATCATATATTATGTTTATATCATGGATCATGAAACAATCTCATACAAAACTCTAATCCAAGAGCTCTCAGTACAATAAAAATCATCTCACACTTCCATACAAAAATTGGCAAATGCATGTGCCAATTTACTACGTCCAGACAACCTGCCTCCTCTGCGCAATCCCTATAATGGAAAACTTGCAAATGAATTCAAATCCCTCTTGCCTAGGCTGCACATTCCTCATGGGCACATCCACTGTGTGTGTGATTGCATGAGTGCACTCACTCAAATCACAACTAATAGTCAAACTGTCCCTTTCACCTGTTATCTCAACTGGGTCTCCACTAGATCTGACATGCATGTAGTTAACATTGGTAAATATTCAATTGCATGTGAGATCACTAATTGTGAATTAATTAATAATTAATTCACTGATCTCTCACTAGTGTAAGTTTAGTTACAACTAGTACAACTGAGCTTAACTCACTTAACTGAGTTAAACTACTTCACAACTCACATAGCTACACATATACCTCTGTTACAACTTCGAATCACTCAGTTACAACTAATTCGAATTTCATGTCCCACCAGTTAAAATTTGAACTCGAATTTCCTATAGCTAATTGATTTGTCAATTCAGTTAACTATTTCAAGTAATTATGAGATAATAGATTAATATTTATTGTCCAATTTATTTAAGGGGAAAATAAATTAGACACACATTTCTTGTTGACTTTTCAACACTCCTTCTCAACAAGAAAGGGATTATCCTTCACCCCAATCTTGTCTCTATGGTATTCGAATTTTCTCCCGGTGAGCGCCTTCATTAGAAAGTCTGCATCCTGGTCTTCCGTAGGAATGTATTGAAGCAACATGATCTTTCGTTGCACACAATCTATGAGATGATGATACTGGATATCTATATGCTTAGATCTATCATGAAACATAGGATTAATCGAGAGTTTAATGCAACTTTGATTATCACAATGAATCACTTTCGGATCTAAATGAGAACCAAACAAACCAACCAATATCTTTCTCATCCAGATAGCCTCACATGCAACTTGACTTGCTGCCATGTATTCCACTTCCGCTGAACTGAGTGCCACAGATCCCTGTTTCCTGTTGTACCAAGAAACAATTGTAGATATGATACTAAAGATCCCCCCTGATGTGTTATTTCTGTCCGTTGGGTTGCCCGCCCAATATGCATCCGTGAAGCCATGTAACTTCACCTCATCCATCTATTTGTACCATAAGCCATACTTAGATGTACCCCTAAGTTATCTCAGGACATGCTTGCCCGCCTTCCAAAAGAGCTTGGTAGTCTTAACCATCGCTTGACTCAGGTGGTTAACCGCATATCAAATGTCTAGTCTCGTGTTCACTAAATACATTAGCGAACCCACTAAGTGTCGATAGACAGTAGCATCCACTACCTCTCCAGAAGTAGCATCCTCTTTCCTCTAGTTTCTTGGAAGAGGAGTATCCATGGGTTTGCATCCCTCCATGTGAAACTTACTCAGTATCTCCCTTGCATACTTGCCTTGAGACAATAAAATTTCACCATCTCGTTGCCATATTTCCAATCCAAGGAAATAATGAAGGAGGCCCAAATCCTTCATCTCGAACTCCTTTGCAAGATCCTCCTTTCATGAGTGTATCAGTTGCTCATCACCAGTCAGTAATAAATCATCAACATAAAGAAAAATGATTAAAATCTTACCCTCCACCACAATTTGGTATAGCTTTGCATCCGCTTCACTTTTGGTGAAGCCCAATCTGGTGAAATAGTTGTCTATCCGAGTGTACCAAGCACGAGGTTTTTGCTTTAGCCCATACAATTCTCTCTTGAGTCTGCACACATGTGACTCCCTATCAAAGGTCTCAAAACCTTATGGCTGCTCAATGTACACTTCTTCCTGAATGATCCCATTGAGAAACACAGTTTTTACATCCATCTGATGAATGCACTAGCCCATCTACGCTGAGAGTGCAAGGATGGATCTTATGGAAGAGTACCTTGCAATTGGTGCAAAGGTCTCATCATAATCTATCCCCTTGATCTGTGAGAATCCCCAGGCCACAAACTCGGCCTTGTATTTATCCACACTCCCATCAGCAGCTTGCTTTACCTTGTGGATCCATATCGAACCTACCACTGATTTGTCGACCGGTCTTGGGACAATTTCCCATGCACTTTTTTTGACAATGGAGTCATACTCCTCCACCATAGCATCAACCCAAGTGGGATCCTACACTTCTTCTTGAAAGGAAGATGGTTCAGTCATAATACATTTTCTCATGAGAGCCATGTATCCAGTAAATCGATTGGGAGACTATCTTTGTCTGCGTTGTGAAGTAGGGGCTCCTACATTCTGTGCAACATCTAGTCTCAATCTATCAACTTTCGTGGTGCGCTTTCTACCATTTTTTATGGATGGCTTTGCATGAGTGGATTCCTCCACTCCATGAACCTCCTCATGTGGCTGATCTACATCTTGAGACTCATCTTTGGGAACCAATAGTTCCTCCTCTGCATGCAAGTCCAACTCCCTCTCAAGCGACAACCACATGGATTTCCCCTCATCAAATTGTATATCACGTCGCAAAACAGTCATGTTACTGTTAGGAAAATACACACGATAATTATGGGGTGTTTTTGTGTAACCCACAAATATCCCAACTTTAGCAGTCGGCTCCAGCTTATTCCTGGAGTCCTTGGTCACATGCACATAAACAAATGAGCCAAAAATCTTAAAATGAGAAACATCAGGTTTCTTACCAGTGAAAGCTTCTTTAGGTGTACTTATGCCAAGTACTCTATGAGGACAACGGTTTTGCACATAAACCACAGTGTTGCATGCTTCCTCCCACAAATGCATTGGTAGGCCCTGATCATGCAACATTGTTCGCGCTGCACCCACGATCGTTTTTTTCTTCCTCTTCGAGACCCTATTTTGTTGTGGGTTATGAGGCGCTATGAGTTCTCCTCGAATTCCTTCTTTGTTGCAGAAGTCTTTGAATTCATTAGAGATGTATTCTCTACCATTATCGCTCCTCAGAGCCTTCACTTGCTTACCTGACTCTTTCTCCACCAATGCTTTAAACTCACAGAACTTTGAGAATGTTTGATCCTTCTTCTTCATGAATAAGATCCAACATTTACGAGAAGTCATCAACAAAAATAACATAATACTTATGTTTTGTTGTTGAAGCAACTGAGAATGGTCCACACACGTCTGTGTGAACTCTCTCCGGGATCACCGAAGCACGGTTCTCCTTTTCATGAAAGGTGGACTTTACATACTTCCCCATGGTGCAACCCTTGCACTTATCTAACTGAGCAAGTGTTCCCATTGGAAGTCCAGTAGATATTTGCTGCATGATTTTCAAGGCTCCATGGTGAAGATGGCCCAATCGCCTGTGCCATAATTCGTCCTCATCTCAGCTCACAAATTTTTCTACCTTTCCCATCATGGCAGTGCAACCATCTACCTCCATCTTGTAGATATTCTTAACTTGAATCCCTATCTTCTTGACTTGATCTGTTGTTTTATGTCGCAGGAAATATTTTCCATTGTTGAAAACAACGTCATAGCCTCTGTCCTCCAACATTGCGACTGAGACCAGGTTTTTCTTCAGACCTGGAACATGCATAACATATTTCAATTAAAATGGTTTACCTGACTCCCTCTAAAAGGTAATGGTACTAATGTCGGTTGCACTGTATCGTCCATCATCGCCCATATCAATATGCATTTTTAGATCTTTCTCCTCCAAGTCACTGAAAAGGTCTTTATCTCTCGTCATGTGGAAGGAAGCACCACTATCCAAATACCACACCGATCCCAATGCACTTGACGCCATGCATGCGATAAAGGAGAAGTCAAGTTCAAATTTCGAGGCAAGGGCCTCACCAACTGCAGCTCCAACAACCTTCTTGTTCTTCTTCTTCTGCGGACAGTTGGTAGCGAGATGCCCATGTTCTTGACAGTGAAAACACTTCACTTTGGTCAAATCCAGCTTCTTGACTTTAGACTCGGATTTTGAATGGAATTTCTTCCCCTTCCCTTTCCTTGCCTTGGCAGCCAAAGCATGATCCTCTTCATCATCATGCTTTGATGAATATCCATCTCTGGTGTTCTTCCTGAACTCATCCTGCACTAGATCCAACCATAGTCGTTCCCAAACTGGCAATTTTTCCCTTCCATTGACAAAGTCTTCATAACTGTGCCAACTCTTAGGAATTCATAGGAGCACCAAGCTCACCAAATAATCATAAGGGAATGTTATTCCCACACTCCCCAGCTCATCCCAACATTGGACAAACTTCGTGAGATATTTTGGAATGGAGTCGCCCTTCTCCATCTTGATCTTCCTGAGTTTATCTTTGAGTGCCAATTTCCTATGGTCGTTGTTGTTTTGGAATAGATTCGTCAAAGACTTACACATTGCATATGGTGTGGCTTTCCCATGGAGGTTTGAGACAATGTGGTCTCGTACTCCCTCCAACAAGATCATCCTCGCCTTTTCCACTTTCTTTTTCCATGCATCAAGATTTGCAGTGTCTGCAACATTTGGCTTAGGAACATCTTTGTTAATGAATTCCTTCAATCCATTGTCTTCGAGTAATGCCTCCATCCCATCCTTCCAAGCAATGTATTTCAAGATGCCCTTGAGTGCATACTCTAACCTTAAGCCATTGAAAGCCATTTCGATCCTGAATCAGCTATAGCACTAAGAAAGTCTTTCTGCAAATTCAAATTCTATCCAATCACAAACTCAACTTCTGCAATCTTCTGCGCTATGATACCATGTAGAAATTTCAATACAAATTATGTGTTTCCTGGATTCTCTTGATCTAACAATTATATGCCACTGTTAAATACATAATCACTTCTACAAATATTCTTTCAGAATTTAAAACACGATTGCCAATTGCAATATCAAGAAGAAAGATCAATTACACATAACACAAATGTTTTACCGAGAAAGCATAAAGCTAAAAACCCCACTATGATATATTATGTTTATATCATGGATCATGAAACAATATCATATGAAACTCTAATCCAAGAGCTCTCAGTACAATAACAATCGTCTCATACTGTCATACAAAAATTAGCAAATGCATGTGCCAATTTACTTCCTCCAAACAACCTGCCTCCTCTGCGCAATCCCTGCAATGGAAAACCTGCAAATGAATTCAAATCCCTCTTGCCTAGGATGCACATTTATCATGGTCACATCCATTGTGTCTGTGATTGCATGTGTGCACTCACTCAAATCACAACTGATAGTCAAACTATCCCTTTCACCCGGTATCTCAATTGGGTCTCCACTGGATCTGACATGCATGTAGTTAACAGTGGTAAATCTTCAGTTGCATGTGAGATCACTGATTGTGAATTAATTAATAATTAATTCACTGATCTCTCACTAGTGTAAGTTCAGTTACAACTAGTACAATTGAACTTAACTCACTTAACTGAGTTAAACTACTTCACAACTCACATAACTACACATATAACTCTGTTACAACTTCAAATCATTCAGTTACAACTAATTTGAATTTAATGTCCCACTAGTCAACCTTTGAACTCAAATTTCCTATAGCTAACTGATTTCCCAATTCAGTTAACTATTTCAAGTAATTATGAGATAATAGATTAATATTTATTGTCCAATTTATTTAAGGGAAAAATAAATTAGACACATTTCTTGTTGACTTTTCAACATTTCCCACGTAGCCTCATCTAGGCCAAAGTGTTTCCATTGCACCTTGACCTGTGCAATGGTTTGGTTCCTGAGTGATGATTCCTTCCTTTCTAGTATGCATTTGGGTTCTAGCAAGAATTCTCCCTCCAATTCCACCTGGATCATAGACCAGTCAATTATATGATTAGCATCATGTACATATTTCTTCAATAATGAAACATGGAAAACATTATGTGCCTTTACGGTGGGAGGAAGTGCTATCCTATAGGATACAGGTCCCACTCTATCTAAGACTTCAAAGGGTCCACAATAATAGGGTGCCAACTTGGCACAGGCTCCCACTCTCAGAGAACTCTTCCAGGGTCTAACTCTGAGATAGACATGGTCTCCATCTTTGAACTCTCGGGGAGTTCTCTTTCTGTCGGCGTAACTTTTTTGTCGGTCCTGAGCAATTTTCAGATTTTGCCTTATGATCTGGATTTTATGAGCGGAACAAAATGAATACAAATTATTAACAAGTACTTAACACAAAATAACAAATATACAGTAAAAATGGCTTTCTATTCAATAAGGAAATAAGCTGAAGCTGTAAAATGCAGCGGAAACAAGCTTGCTGGAATGGTGGCAGCGTATCTCCGAGAAGAGATGTGATGGTTTCACTCATTCCAAAGAATATCATTACAATGAGGCTCTGAAGGCCTTTTTGCAATAAACAGGAATGCCAAAAAACCTAGACATCCAAAAACCTAACCCTAGGAGATGAAGCACCAAAAGTCATGTGGGCCCCGTTTGGGTAAGTTAGTACATTAACTTCTCGGGGTCGTAACTTTTGCATACGATCTTCGTTTTAGGCATCTGATATCTCGTTGGAAAGGTATCATCGAGGATATTAATTTTGGGGGCTCAATCATGCTTTCATCTATCATTGGGAAGCCCTATCCTGAAAAACCTTCATTTAGGCCCTCAAAATGGCCCCGGAAGTTAAAAATGTTGAAAATAGTAAATTGCCAAAATTGCCAGAAAATTGTTTTGAGCCAGTTGGAAAAGGTGGGTGGTCATCGATATCCACATGGATCACCTTATCTGCGCTACTTTATGTTCCATTTCTTTCAGCATGTCGAGTCTGATTGTAATTCTGTCCACTTGATTACTCCAATTGATTGGAATCTTGCACTGTCTACCATAGAGGACTTCACAAGGGCTCATCTTCAAGGATTCCTGATAACCGTTGTTGTAGGAAAAATCTACCAATGGTAGGTAGTCTTCCCACTTCTTAGGCTAATGCATTACATGCATCCTTATCATGTCCTCTACTATTTGGTTCACTATTTTTGTCTATCCATCGATTTGAGGGTGATAAGCTATGCTGAATAATAGTTTTGTCTCCAGACCGACCATTAGGGATTTCCAAAAGTTTGAAGTGAACTTGGTATCTCGGTCAGATTCAATTTCCTTGGGCATTCCATGCAGTCTAAATATCTACTTCATGAAGATGTTGGCAATATCTATGGCCTTGCAAGTTGATTTGATAGGAGTGAAATGAACAAAATTACTCAGTTTTTCCACCACGACCATGATGGCATCATTTTGCTTGGTCGACTTTGGTAATCCAGTGATGAAATCCATGGAGATGGTTTCCCATTTCCATTATGGGATCGGTAGGGACTGTAATAATCCCGCTGGATGTCAGTGCTCTACCTTAACTTGCTGGCATTCTAGGCACGTAGCTAGATAGTCAGCTATGTCCTTCTTTAACCCAGGCCAATAGAATTGTTTCTTAGTGGCTGTGATTATCTTCTGATATCCTGGGTGACTAGTATATGGTCTCTTATGCAGTTCATCCATTATGAACCTCTTCAATTCGTCACATTTTACAATAAGCAATCTATTTCTGTAAGTCAACAACCCTTCCTCGAGCATTTGGTACCCTTCATACTTTAGTCCTACAGGCTCTTGTCTTTTAGGTATGAGGTCACAATCTTGAAGAATGCATTTGTCTTTTGTGCATTTCTAACTCTTTCCCTGACATCCATTTCACAGGTGCTTATTGTTGTCAGACGAATTGTTTTTATACTTCTGCTAAGGGCATCGTCCACCCTATTTTCCTTTCCTTTGATGTGTTTGATTTCGAAATCAAACTCACTAAGAAGATCCATCCACCAATATTCCCTGGCATTGAGATTTGGTTGATCAAACATGTGCCTCAACCCACAATGGTTTGTCATAAGCACAAATATCCTTCCCAGGAGGTAGTGCCTCCACATTTTTAAAGCATGTACTATGGAAACCAACTCTAGGTCATGGGTCACATAATTGATCTCATGCTCGTTTATTTTCCTGGATGCGTAGCAAATTACACGTTCCTCTTGCATAAGGACTCCTTCGAGTCCTTCCTTGCAGGCATTTGTACACACAAGGAAATCATTATCTGGGTCTGCAATCTTCAACACGGGTGCATGGGTCAGGAGGTATTTCAATTCCTGAAATATTTCTTCACATTTTGATGTGCAAATGAATTTGATCCTCTTTTTCTGAAGGGCAGTGATTGGACAACAAATCTTGGAAAATCCTTTTTTGAACCTTCTATAGTATCCTGCTAAGCCCGTGAAGGATCTGATGTCTGATACATCCTTTGGGGTAGGCCATTCCATAATAGATCTGATGTTATCAGGGTCCACTGCCACCCCTTCCTTAGAAATGACATGGCCTAAATAATGGACTTTCTTCTGAAAGAAGTCACACTTGCTAAACTTAGCGTAGAGTTGATGCTCTCTTAGTACTTGAAGTATGAGTCTAAGATGTTCTTCGTGCTCCTCCCTGTTCTTGGAGTATATTAGGATATCTTCAATGAAAACCAATACAAATTTGTCAAGAAATTTGTTGAGTACATTATTCATCCAGCACATAAGAGTGGCGGGGGCATTGGTTAACCCAAATGGCACCACCATGAATTCATAGTGACGATACCTCGTTATGAAGGTTGTTTTGTGTATGTCTTCATCATTAATCCGGACTTAGTGGTATCCAGTCCTTAAGTCGATTTTCGAGAAGATGGAAGCACCTCCTAATTGGTCTAACAAGTCCTCGATTCTTGGTAAGGGGTACTTGTTCTTTATGGTTGTCTTATTGAGTTGTCTGCAATCCATGGATAGTCGGAGTGTGCCATATTTATTTTTCACAAACAAGATAGGCGCTCCCCACAAAGATACACTAGGTCGGATGTAGCCTTTGTCCATCATCTCCTTTAGTTGTAGCTTGAGCTTAACCAGCTCTGGCGTGCTCATCCTATATGGCGTTCTATATGTTGGAACCGCTCCTGGTGTAAGCTCTATCGAGAAATCAATATCCCTTCTCGGAGGTAGACCTGGTACTTCTTCGAGGAACAAGTCCTTGTATTCTCTTAATATGGGGTGGTCCTCTAGGTTTGGTTTGTCATCCTCAACGGATTCTAACACTTGTATTGCATATAAGGAACACCCTTTTCTGCAATACTTCTTCATTTGAAGGGTTGATATTTGTCTCATTGAGACAGGCTTCTGAATCCCTTGGAGGGTCATCGTTCTCCCTTCTTCGTTTACACATTCTAAAGTTTTATGATAACAATCAACTTTATTTTTATAAGAATCCAACCAATCCATACCAATCAACAGGTCATACGAACCCAAGGGAATTACGTTAAGGGTCACTCGGGTGGGCAATCCACCCATGATGAATTGACAGGCTGGTATGGCCTCTGCCACCTTTCGTTTGGTCCTAGTGGATAATTGCACCAACCATGGTTTAACATGTCTAGTTGGTTGCAATTTACACTTATCAACAACCTGAGGGGCCACATAACTCAAATTAGAACCTAGATCAATTAAAATAGAAACTAGATGGTTGGCGATCATACCTTCCAGTTCCACTACTGAAGTTTGGTGGTCGACTTGATTATTTTCCAAGGCTGCATAGATTCGTGGCATGCTCCTAGCCACATCATTGAGGGTGGTAGCTTCTTGGATATTGTAGACACTCTTACTGTTTTGTTGTCTATGTGGGAAGTCCCTCAATTTATGATCTTCTCCACAACCCCAACATTTTAAGGGTTCCTTCTTGAGGTTGTCGGTCCTCGTTGGGACTGTCTTAAAAGGTTTCTTTCCACTTTGAGAGGGGAAACTTTGCTGATATACACTTCTAGCAGGAAGGATCCCTCTAGAATATTTTCCTAAATCTTGAGGATTTAAACCCTTTCTTCTAGAATCCCGAACTATTCTTCTTCTTCCAGTCCTCGTGGGGTCTTGTCTTACTCCCAAAATGTTCATAACAATACCCCACCTTCCGGATAGCTTATTATAAGGTCTTTGGTTCGTCGAACTCAATCCTATCCCGGTAGGTTTGAGGTAACCCACTAATGAAACGCTGCATTTTTTATTTTTCGTCTTTTATGTAGGGTACATACCTCAGTAGTTCAAGGAATTTATTGAAAAATTCATCTATGGTGAGTTGCCCCAGCTAGAGCTCATAGAATTCCTTATTTTCCCCATCCATGTATTTTTCTGACATATAATTCTTCCTGAAGTATTTCTCAAACTATTTCCATGACAATTCCTTCTCATGGACTCCTTTCACATTCCTAAGGTCTTCCCACCATATGGAAGCCTTTCCATTCAGGTTGAAGATGGCTATTCTAGCCTTCAAGTTTTCAGAGTAGTCATGGACTCTGAAATACTTCTTTAAACCAAGCAAACAAGCTTCCGCCTCTTCTCCCTTCTTAATCTCTCCATTGAAAGAGGGTGGTTTGGCTTTCTTGAACTCTTCAAAACTATGGGTTTTGGAACACTTATGTTTCCTTCCTTTCTTGTGAGGATGCGAGCCGACCCTGCTACTAGAAGATCCTTCAGAGTTTTCAACTTCCTTTCCAGAGGAATCTCCCGATGAGTGTCCCCTGCCTCTAGGTTATACCTTCTTCGCGGTACTTCTCCCGATGGGGTCACTTAGGGAGTCATGTTTTCGGATCTCAGGTGGACTCTGAATTCTCTTCTTGTGTCATCGGTCCACATGACTGGTTGCGGTTTCATGCTGCAGTTACCTCTGTATGTCGGATAAGCTCTATAGAAAGACTCTGTTAATTTTTGTTTGTTTCTCTTGCTCCTTTATAAATCTCTCGTTTTCGGCCTTGAAACTATGTAACTTGGCCCTGAGACTCCTTACAGTTTCAGCCAGATCTGGAGGGGTTTCCATCGCCCTCCTTTCGTCAGATTCTTCGTCTCTATTGTGGGAGCCATCCCCCACTTCATGATACGTCACCATCCTTTAGTCTTGGATTTTTCCCGTGATTCACTGACTGCTCGAGTGTTGAAAAAAACACTTATTGTTAGCTAACAATATATCAGTTTATGAACAATACACGGTTCAATTTTTTAAATGCATACACACAGTAGAAAGTTTCACTCTTTTCTTTAATAACATTTTTAACAAGACTTTTAAGAAAGAGGCAAGGTAGGGTTTCACTCTTTTAAAAGTACTCCAAATAGCATTTTTAAGCGACTCGTCCGTAAGCCCAAGCAGGCCTATTTTTGTAACCATTCTCTTATACCATTTTGTCACACACCCACAACGGGGAATAAATAAAATTTCTCTTTTCTTAACTTTCTTTAGTTTCCCCTTTCGTTTGTTGCGGGTTCTTCCAATATGTGACTCTTTCCTGAGCCCCCGTTTTTGAAGGGTTTGAGAAATAGGTGTTAGCTTTCCATGCTATCCCCTTCCTTCATGTGTCCTCAAGCTGTGACCACACTCTCCCGTGATCCAACGGTCCTGATCTTCTCTCTCGCAAATCAGGATTTCGCGTTTCGCGACTTTGGAGGTTGGCTTACCTTTGTTTACCTGATTCCCGATTTCTCGATATTCTCTTTCTAGATGAACAGTCTAGATCCCTCCTTCGATCAAAGGTTGTGATCCTTTCACGAACTTGGACTTTGCGAGTTGTGATTCAGCGAAACACTGACTTCTCGCCACGCGTCCCTTCTCGATGGACGATTAGGATCAAATCGTGGCTTCGCGTATCGGGTATTTGGATGTGAGTCAACCCTGACTCTTACGATCCCCGAACTCCCAACGACGTTAGATCATCTGATACGGATTTATGTAGGAACACAATGAAATACAAAAATACACATAAACACAGAGATGCAACGGAAATAAGACTTCATTTCATTAATAACAAATGACTGAAATATGCTTACAAACAGAATGGAAATAAACTAGCTAGGGCGCTGGTAGCTTATCTCTGAGAAAAGATGTGGTGGATACTGGCCTCTGAATTGTGTTCTAATGAGGCTTGAAGGCATATTATTATTGAGAAACAATGGAAAAC
>SNQJ01S0004106.1:180144-197796 GCA_010110895.2 Picea sitchensis
AGATCGAGCCCCAACTCCTTATACCCCGATCTCGTTGGGGACATGCAAAGAAGGATCGAGAATGAGAAAACCGCTTTGATACCACTGATCCGGATTTATGTAGGAACACAATGAAATACTTAAATACACATAAACACAGAGATGCAGCGGAAATAAGACTTCATTTCATTAATAACAAATGACTGAAATATGCTTACAGACAAAATGGAAATAAACTAGCTAGGGCACTGGTAGCTTATCTCTGAGAAGAGATGTGGCGGCTACTGGCCTCTAAAATGTGTTACAATGAGGCTCGAAGGCCTATTATTATTGAGAAACAATGGAAAACCCTAAACATCCAAATACCTAACCCTAAGAGATGAAATGCCAAGACTATGGGCCCCGTTTGGGTAAGTTGGTACATCAACTTCCCGGGGACGTAACTTTGGCATACGATCTCCGTTTGACACGTTCTATACCTCGTTATAAAGATCTATCTGAGGAATACAAATTTTGGGTGAGAAACATAATGTATGATCCATGTTGCTCCCCGTTTTCGCCAAAAACGTCGTTTAAGGCCTCAAAACGACTCCGGAAGTTCAGGACCCAAAAAACTGCTAAAAATAGTAAACTGTGCAGAAACTGAAAAACTAAAAGAAGCAATGGTGGGGGTCCAAGTGGAATAGGTGGGTGGCCACCAATATCCACCTGGATCACCAACGGTCCACGATCTCCCGTGATTCAAAAATCCAGATCCTTTCTCGCAAATCGGGTCTTTCCCGATCCCCAATTTCCCGAAATTCACCCACGTCAAATCAATGGTCCACAATCCTCTGTGATCCAACGAATGTGATCAAATCGTGAATTCTTGTTTCACGAGTCGTCACAACTCCTGCTTTTGAATTTCCCGATGTGCGAGTCAGCAAAATATTGATCTTCCGCCACGTTTCCTTCCCAACACCAATGGCTAGGATCAACTCTACTCTTTCCCTTGTGAATCTTTCAGAGTTCGAATCCTTGAACTCTCGAATCTACTACCATCTGTCTACCCTGATGATGGCTGGTTCCGATGATTTCAGAACTTCAGGACTTGCCAAAGCCCATTCTCCTTTATACGTTCGAAGGGTTTAACCCTCATGCACCTTTCCTAGATCCAACGACTGTTGATCCTCGCACTCAGATCTAATGTCCCAGATCCAATCTCCTCCTACGTGCTCTTATAATTGTCTGGACATGAATTCCCATGGTCTAGATCGACTCTCACAATGCTCGATCCAATGGTCACTGCTGCTCCTCCTCCTGAGCTTTCACTTTCTTCCTTGACTTGGAAGATTTTAGATATTCCGGAGACCTCGACCTTCAATCTACCTCCTGTGAGCCCTGATATATGGGTCTCTACTTCCACTTTCCTTCTGGAGCTTACGAACTTGAAACAATTTTGCCTCTTGGACCCCATCTGTGCTCTTCAAAAAGCGCTTATCTTTTCTGAGCTTGGTTCTTAGGGGATTTTGAATTCCCACATACTCTTGCGTTAATATGCTCGCGTTAGTCGACGATCCATGATCTTCCTTGATACAACGACCCAGATCACATCGCAACTTCGGTTTAAGAAGTTTAGTCGTGCCAACGTGCAGATCTCTTGATGTGTGAATCCCCGATTTCGCCAATCCGATGGTCAAGGAGGATCCTGATAGATCCTTATATCTACGGTCCAGATCACATCGCAACTTCGGGTTTCGGGAGTTTAGTCGTGCCAACATGTGAATCTCCCGATGTGTGAATCCTCGATTTTTCTAATCCGATAGTCAAGGAGGGTCCTGATAGAGCCTTAGATCTACAGTCTAGATCACATCGCAACTTTGGGTTTCGGGAGTTTATTTGCGCCAATGTGCAAATCCCAGATTTCGCCAATCCGACGCTCACGAAAGACCCTTGGTTCTCTCGAACAGACATCATTCGTTTCTATTCTAAACGAAAGGATATTCCCTTTCGATATTTGAACCTCACTATTCTTCCCGAGCTTTGTTGGATTTGAAGGACTTAAGATTTTTTCACTCTTTCTTTCAAATGTAACGCTTGGAAGCGTTCTTCCACGCACTCCTTACGTTCATTCCTCAACTTTAGGACTTAAGATGGTCTCGGTATTTTCCCACCTTGCAGAGACTCAGAGAATACCTGCACTACCTCTCCTGATCTTATTATACTCCATCCTCGCAGTGATTGCGGGGTTCAACCTCCACAACCAGGGAAGTACTCATGTGACTCTAGGACAGTGACAAAATTCTCTGGGAAAGTGATTTCGAGGAATTAAACTAGAGCATAAAGAAATCAAGAAGATATGAAAATTCTCAAGGAATGAACGCATACTTCTAACTTAATCATTCGATACAGAAACCATTATAGGCATATAAATACAAGTCATGCAATCATTATTTCCAATTCAAAGCACAAGGCATAAAAACACTTATCAGAACCATAAGGCGTGATGCGACTGTTGAGATGGGTGCTTGTTTCCACCCAAACATAGGCTCAACCACTCCCAATGGATTTATCATTGGACACCCTTGAGCTTAGGCCACGATTCTTTGAGATTCAATCTCTCACTTCCATCTCAATGGAAGATAGGGATGAAGGTTACTCTCCTTCTCCCTATACAGGAATAGATGAGGATGAAGGTTACTCTCCTTCTCCTGACTCAGTCTCTATCCTCTGTGATCAGAACTCACTTTTGTTTTCAATCCTTCCTCGGACCCGAGAGTTTCCGCTCTCGTCTCCGCATTCCTCGCAGGCCCTCTCCCTGCCCACACCACACTTCCTTTCTTTCCTTCCTCATCAAGATTGTGTGTGGCTCGAAATCCTAGTTCGTGGTCAGGTACATAAGCCTTATATATAGGAGATCTGCCCCATCCTCTCATTAACTCTTGAGGAGGACTTCCCACCTACCAGCCTGACTGTAATTCATTTCTGGTCAGAGGGTTTTTTTTATCTTGAGCAATTAAAACCAGCATAGTACTGGTTCGGTGGAGGTTAACGAAACCATTCCAGGTCCCCTCCACGGTCTTTTCATTAGCAATCATGGTCTCTCTTAGCACATCCCCTTCTTAGCAGTCATGCAACACGTTTCCATTATCTATTAATATAACATGATTTACATTCATCGACCTTCATAAAAAGGTCCACCAAATCAAACATTCACACTTTGAGTTTTCCATAGTTCCTGGCCAATAAAGTTATATTTACAGACTGGGGGAAACAGGGTGTTACAGTTGTAGTCAAGTTTTATTTGTCAAAGGCATATGATAGCGTCTCATGGATTTATCTAAGATTATTGTTAATAAAAATTGGTTTCTTCCACTCCATAGTCAAATGGATCATGACTTATGTTACTTTTGTGTCCTTCGTTGTTTTAATTAATGATCCAACCTCTAATTTCTTTAAGTCATATAGGGGTTTGAGGCAAGGTTTCCCTCTCTCTCCTTATCTATCTCTCTTTGTGGCAAAATGACTTAGTAGAGATTTGGATGATTTTAAGCGGAAGAGATCAATGAAAGCTATTAGGGTTCGCAGATGGGAAAGTCTTACACATCTACTATTTGTAGATGATGTATTGCTCTTTTGTTTCGATTTAGAATGGGAACTCGGTGCTTATAATGATATTTTCCTTCTCTATAAAAAATCTATAGGGATGGAATTTAATGAGACCAAATATGCTCTTTATTCTTATAAACTCATTGATTGTAACATACCAAGCCACCTCGATACCTGTTGAGATGGTGGGGTACTCAGAATTTTTCTAAAATTTTCTTAATTTCCCATACTGTTAACTCTGATACCATATCATTATTCATCCCCATCATATAATACAAATTATACATGAAAATAATATGTTGTCTCATACAGAATTAATGATAACATTCATATTATAAATGCACATTTATACAATTAAACATTACAAAAATTAAGCACAATAATTCACATAATTAATTGCATAAATACATATAAAAGCATATATAACATAATACCTATCTTTAACAATGATTTCCATAAACCGAATGCGGACATAAGACATTCCTCCCATCCATAGGCACGATTGCACCAAATCTTCCTACAACAGGGCACCCTTGTGTTGGGGCTACGAGTCCACAAGGATGAGCAAGAATATCTCAACCCAATTCCCACTAATTTTCAAGAAGTTCACTCATGCAACCACCTCAATCACCTTCTCTCTTCCCCACTTCAGTCTACACAACCAATAGAAGTGGACCCCTTCTCTACTATGCAATCCCTCAGGCTATCAGACCCCTTTTACTAGGCTCTAGCATAGTCTAGCCAAAAAATTCTCAATGCTCGGATCTATAGGGATACTCAATATCAATTTTCACAATAGTCATACAATTCATCCCCCATACAGGCTTGGATCCCTTCCTCTTGCAATTCATGCCAACAACATTAAGGTAGAGATATGGATGGAATAATGGATAGACTAATGGTAGAATGATGGACAACTCTCCAAAAACAAGGATTAAGTATGCATGTATCTAACTTGCCACTTGGTACTCAAGGAAGTCCTTCCCAACTACTTTTTGATGCATCTCAAGGCTGATATGCTTTATACATAAGCTAAGGTAATGAATTTGGGTTATAATAAAATATTATACTATTCTTGGATTTGGCCCCTTTGCCCCCCTTAGGCCTCTCTCATTCCACTCTCGTGGAGTCATATCCCCCCATTGCTTTAGTCCCCCTTGTGTTGCAACCAACGATGTATTTTTTATGTATAACTTCAATTTACATCATTTGCATTCCTTGGCCCTCGCCCATTCCTTTTGGCTCACAACCTAATTTGCATATTTACATTACATTACGGGAATCAAAACTGGGGTCTTACACCGATGGTATTGATACGATTGTTGAAAAAAATCTTCCCTTTCAGTATTTAGACATCAGTACAAGTGTAAAATATCTAGGTTTATGTCTGAAACCAAACAATTGTGTGAAGGATTATTTGAATTGGTTGACTGGGAAGGTGGAAAAAACAATTTCACTATGGTGCAATAGGTGGCTGACTAGAGGAGGACATTTAGTTTTGCTAAAGTCTATATTGGAGGTTATTCATGTGTACTGGCATACATTGGTCCATATCCCTAAAGGAATTTTAGAGAAGATCGGGAAGTATTGTTTCAATTTTTTGTGGAAGGGTAGTAGTGAATATAAGGGTACATGCTTGGATAATTGGAGAAAAATTGTTGCTCCAAAGTCTTTGGGAGGATGGGGACTAAAGGATATACATCATTTTGGTCAATCACTCATTGCTAAATCATTGTGGAATATGATCACCAAAGAGAGTCTGTCGAGGAGGACTTTAATACAAAAGTACATTGCTCCTGATACAATATTCGATTGGACAAGGGAGGAAAGGAAAAGTACCTAGAATGTCTCAAACCAATGGAAAGCCCTAACCTTGGCTTTCCTTGTGATAGGTTCCTTTTTGGCCTGGAAAGTTGGTAATGGCTCACAAGTTAGAGTTGGTGTTGATGCTATTATGGGTTGTGATAGAAGAATATTTTTTTTTTGAAGAATTGATTTACTATTTTCAAATGATTAGGAAAACTACATTAAACACAATGCCAAATCTAGCTATACTACTATTTGGGCACACAGTTGGATAAATGTTGATGAATTAAATATGGCAGGTGATTGAACCATTAAATGGAACAAATGCACAAAGTCACTTCAAATGGATCATATTAGACTTGGTCCTGTTGAAGATGAACATATATGGGGGAGTAATGTGGTTGGAGGAAACTATTCATCCAAGTTGGGTTATGATGCTCTATTTGGTCTAGGGACAGATGTTGAGTTCTAGTGTTGAAAGAAACTTTGGAAGGTGAAAGCTCCTCCAAAATCTATTTTATTTATGCAACTTTCCCTTAATAACAAGGTTCTAACTTGAGAGATGTTAAGGAAAAGGAAAAAAGAAGGGCCATATATCTGTCTTTTGTGGAGGAATAGCACGATGAAACAATTGTACATCTTTTTCTTCCCTATTCTTACTCGGAGCAAATTTGGAGGGAGCTTGAAGGTCACTTGGGTCTCACAAAATTATGGGACATGGATACTATTGTTGGAAGTTTTTCTAGATGGTTCTCCAACAAATATTTGAAACCTATTAGGGCACTCCCTTACTTGGTACTTTGGGACATTTGGTTGGCTCAAAACTCAATATTATTTGAAGATGAGTTTGTTCCATCTTTCAAAACATCTACTCAGTGTCTGGGTTTGAAACTCTCTTATTATAAGAACATTCTAGTGTATAAGCCACCTAGGTTTGTGGGTGAGCTTAGAGTGAACAACTCTAGGCCATGTTTTTTTTTTTATGGTGTTTGTAGTGATTCTATTTGTGGATGCGAGTTTCACTTATATTTGAACGACCTCACATATTTTCATTTCAAAGCAAATGTAGGGAGATGAACAAATAATTTCAAAGAGTTTATGGCTTTATTTCTACTCTTAAAATTTTCTTTGTGCTAAGGGATTGATTCTCTACAAGTTTTTGGAGACTACGGTCTAGTAATCAATTTCTTATCTAGTTATCTTCAATTGCATCATATCAACTTAAGGCCATTGGTTGATAAACTTCATGGAATATCTGGTTTATTTGCTTAGATTGATTTTTCTCATATTTTCAGAAAACCGAATCAAACACCATACAAGCTCTCTAAAGAAAGTACTATATTACCTGAAAATTAGATCATCCTATAAGAATTTGATGAAGGGAAGGCACTAATACACATATAATTCATGACCCATGCCTTTTTAAAATGTTTAACTATGTAATATGTCAAATAATTTTTTTGTTAGGTCTTTTTTTTTTTTCTTTTTCTTTTTCTATAGCACCATTTTGGTATGCATTCTAATGCACTTATTGCTATTTAGAGAACTTCCCTAGTGAAGTTATGAGGCTAAAGGATTGATAAGTCTCTCTAAGCCATATGGAAGAATTGCTTTCATCGTGCATTTACACCTAATGATTGTATTTACTTTTACTTTAAATATAAATACGTTTTTTTTTTTTTTTTGAAGGACGAATATTATAAAAGTTAGAAAAAATAATACTAAATAATTTATTACTCTTATATTAAAGTGTAATGGTAATTTCAATAAATGATACAGATAGTTATGTGATCAACTCTAAATAAAATAAAATGAGATCAGCTTCCATATATATATAATTTTAAATATTGATTTATTATATTTTTAAAGTTTTTTTTATTAAATAATAATAATTTTTTTTTATGAATTTATATAATATTTTTTTATATTTTTAATGTATTTTTTCTCTACTTTTTGTCATTGGTAAAGTCTGGTTTCCTTTTGGTGGTTCTGATAGTCTTTTTGTAAAACATGTTATAAACTATGAGCATGACAAGTTAGAACTTATGGTGGAATAATCTGGAAGCTCTTGTAACTCTATGTATATTTGTTTTTAATTAATAGAACTTTGTTAATGGCTTACAAAAAATAGTATTTTTTCTCTATCAAATATAGATTAACATGAATTTATATTAATTTTGAATTTAAAAGATGATGAAAAATAGAGATTTAATTTTATTGATATATATTATTTTATTTTTGTATAGTTTTTTATTAATTTGAGAGGAACTTTTTACAACCTAATATGAAGGAGAGGTGTAATTTTGTATTCAATGTGAAGTTAATACTAACAAATGACATTAAAAAAAAATATTAATAACAAATAAATATTTCAATGTGAACCTTAAATAAAAACCAAAAACAAAATCCACAAAATATTAACACACACAAACACATATATATTCCTTGAGAATAAATAAATAATAAATAAATCATAATTTTATTTATATGATAAAAAAATTTACATTTTTCATATATTGGATAGCATGTTCCATAGCAACAATGTAATGTCCCCACTTTGGGACATCATCACAGTGTAGAGGTTTACGATGACTAGAGTAGCCATATGGATGTTATAGTGAGTACATGGGTTATTGAGAGGCATTGTGGGGTCCAACTTGCATTGCTCATCCTATTTCATCATTATGAGCCATTCCACATAGATTGGCTTTGGTTCCGAGGCATTCCGGCGATTTCCATGGTTTTGAGTATTTTTGGCTATGAGTCAATTAAATTCATTGAAGAGGTCATTTTGGGCACATTACTTGGAGGAACCTCTCACTATAATAGCTCATTGGAATCGAGAGAAGCAACACTATAGGATGGGATGTTGAGAAGTGACTTTCAATGGCTAGGGAAGCCACAAGGAGAGATATAGCGATTTTCATAGGTAAAAAGGCTAATTAATTAATTAAAATGATTTAATTAATTAATTAAATATTAATAAAATGAAAGTCACTTTGGAGAGACAAGGTGAGCAAAAAGTATAAAGGAAAGGCAAGGGCTTGTACTCATTCATTCATGTATGATCATATTTTGATATCTGGCTTCTATCTAGTGAGCCCAGTATTGGGGGTTTTGAGGGTTTTGACTTAACAAACCATAGAGGATGATTCCGTGGTGAAAGATTCCACTTAGCTTGCCCCAAGCTTGGTCTCGGAGATGCAATACTCTCCCACACCATTCTAGTTCCATATCTACTCAGTTGCAGGAGGATTTTACATCAGTTGCAGGGGCAGAGAGAGAGAGGGCGCACCAATTAGGGTTTCCAGCAAGAGGGGCACACCATCCATTGAGGAAGGATTCATCCTAGCTAAGGATAAGTGATTTTGGGAATTCCAGGTATTGGGTTTTCCTTCCAGGTGTCTTGGCATCATTCTTGGTTGTTTTCAGAGGCATTTCAGCGGAGGGTTTATTTATATTGAGAGTGGGACGATTTCCCAAGAGGAGGGCGCACCATTTCTTGGAGGGTGGCTAGATCCAAGGGTCTAGCAGGTCCTTTGATGATTTGAGCAATTTGGTTTTCATTGCAGCGTACCGATCTATCATTCTAGTCGATTTGTGGAGCCATTGGAGGTCCCTAGGAGGGAGACCAATTTATCTAAGGTTTCAAGCATTCAGGGGGGTGCACCATATCTTGGAGGAGGTTTAGATCCATAAGGTTTGAGGGAGATATTGGAGATCCGGGCACCTGGGTTGTTCTTGCCATCACCCGATCTATTGTTTGGCATCTTTCTTGAGGTGATTGGACACATTTGGTAGCAGGGTCGAATTGTTGAGGAGCTTCAACATTCTAGCAGGATGGGACACCTTTCATCTTGGGGGTTTGGCAGTCTTATGACCCAGATCTACTTGTATTCAACATTCATTGTGTATCCAACCTTTGGAGGCTTATTGTAGTCTTCTATTGAATCATTTTGTAGTAGCTCTATTGTCTATCTTCTTAACCATCTGTTGAGCATTT
Source organism: Picea sitchensis (assembly GCA_010110895.2). Lineage (NCBI taxonomy): Eukaryota > Viridiplantae > Streptophyta > Pinopsida > Pinales > Pinaceae > Picea > Picea sitchensis. Next base: position 189,521 of record SNQJ01S0004106.1, read on the forward strand.
CAGATCGCCATCTTCATTGTAGCAAGTTCCTCTATTTCATGAATAAAAGCAGATTTGAGATGTTTTGGCTTGTCTATCATATTGCATATGGTTGAGGTATGTTCATGATTATATCTTCTGTTTATTGCTGCAACACACATCTAAATCATCAACTAAACCCTAAGGCCGAAATCAAGAGGCCATCCTGCAAGTAAACACATGTAAACAAGTAGATCAACAAAATGTTTGACGAAATACCACAACCACCAAAGTTTAAAAAAAGACACCCAAAATCATGATGTTCCTGACATAATGGATTGGGATCATTACAAACAATGAATATCACTATATATATCCAAGTGTACGTATACTTTGCACATATGATTCATCCAAAGCCTAAGATAACAAAATTCATTGTAATATAATCCTCAAGCTATTTAACTTCATCTGGTAGTCCAAAAATAAATTACCTAGATCACCTATACATGGAAATAATTACCTCCCAAAAATAAGGAAAGGGTGTTCAAAATGTCACTTAAAAAATTGACAAGAATTAATATGTCTACAATGGATCTTAGCAAAAACAGTTTTATATTCTACAAATTTTTGGAGCTTTTGCTAAAACCAAAATATAAAGATGAGAAACATACAATACACATAGTATATTAAGTGAAGGGAGGAGGATCAAATTCTATGATTTTATCATCATTTTCTTCCTTGACCATCACCTCACTTCTAGTAAGAGTCCTTCCTTTGACAAACCATTTTCCATCGAGTTCCTATCCCTGTAGCGCTAGATACGATCCATAGGCCACCATGCACACATAAGGCTCTAGATTCAAATTCAACATGTAGGATAGTAAAAAAGACAACTTACTTTTTAAAGTTATGGCCTATCACCAGACCAATGGTGCAATGATACATCCCCGAATATCAAGCAGGACAAGCTTCAGGCCAGGAGGACCCCCACATAGGAAGACCAGGTTTTATGAACATAACCTCACTAAGGAAAACAAATTTAGGCACATAGTCGAGTTACCTATTTACAAAATTGAGTTCTTGAACTCAGATGGAGGGGGTGAATAATATGACTTTGAACCCCCAAACACACATCTTTTATTTATCGAACAAGGCTTTTGGGGACTTTTTTATATCAATCAGAACAACCCATTGCCTACTGAAAAATGCTAGTTCGAGATCTCGGTGGATGGAGGATTATGCCTCCGAACCCCAACAAATGAGGTTTCTATTTCTTGTATACATGATGAAAGGATATGGAATCAAGCTTTGAAGAAAAAACATTGTAGGTCCTCCCAAACAGGTCTCAATAACACATTGTTGCATACATTTGTTCCCTTCATCCAATTTATAACCACAAGAGAATATCTAAATTTTTGAATATTTTGGATTCTTCTTTTAATCACTAGCCAAAGAAAAAGCAAAAGCTTTAAACCTGTGAGTTTAGCAAACTTATTTGTGCTCATGCCTAAACTTGCTTTGAATTTTTCCAATAGAAAATTCGCTCAAAATTATATTATAGTATAATTTTTTTTACAACATCAAGGATCCTTATAACAAGAATAGGACCATTCAATTCAGCTCAATACAAATAGAACCCACAAGTATCCATAATAAAGACTAACTAACCACATAAGGCCAAAAGGCAATAACTAGCGCGATAATGTTTATCACTTCAAAATTACAAAACATACATTGTAAAGTCCCGCTACCAGCGGAAAGATAAACCTGATTCACTTCATCTTGGAGAAAATTCAAAGAGGTTTAAATGGGTAAGTCGTCCTCCAACCCCACCTACCCATTGGTAAAAAGATAATCTACCTTCTAGTTCCAAGAGAGCTTGTTTAGATAATAAGTCTGCCTCCTTATTGAAATCCCTGTAAATATGATGAAAGCTAATACCTTGAAAGAAGGTGGTAAGATCCTTGGTTTTATTCTTCCATCCTTTAATGTCAATCGCCTGAAGATTATTCTTTTGATTTAACCAATCAATAATTACCTTGGAATCTCCCAGAACATGTATCTTTTGGATAGACCACATGTTGGCAAGTGTAAGAGTATCCCAAACTCCCATAAGCTCTGCTTTTTTGTTGGTGCCTTCCCCACAGTTGATGTACCATTTATAAACAATCGACCCTGGAAATTTGATGATGCCGCCAACTCCACAACGCTTGCCACATGATATAGCTACGCCATCAAATAAAGCAACGGTATATCCTTCTTGTTGTATGATTGTGCAAACTCTTATGGAGGCAGATTTATGGGATTAGGGAAGCCAATTGTGAGACCCAAGTATCTTGTATACCACTGCAGAACTTGAAGTTGATCTCTCCTCAAATATGGCTTTGTTTCTCTTAAGCCAGATGTACCAATAGGTGAGAGCAACCAGACTTTTGGATACTGATTTATCCTTGGTGCAAATGGTAAAACAATCATTATGGAGGCTCCTTCCCAAGTTCTTTTTATCTGAAGAAGTAGTGTTAGTCTGGCCCAAACTGTCTTTGTGAAGGAACAATGAATAAGTAAATGGTTAATATCTTCAGATTCATGTTTGCAGAGATAGAAAACCCTAGGTCCCTCCCATCCTTTTTTTTTAATAGCGTCCCAAGTCAGAACCTTATTTTTCGATGCCATCCAAATAAACAATTTTATCTTTAACTGTATGTTCCATTTCCAAAAAATTATCTTCCAACCACTCCAGATCGGGTAGTCCATAATTGATTTAAGAGCAGAATAAATGTTTTTGACAGTAATGTTCCCAAAAGAGTCCCCCCTGGTCCATACAAGAGTGTCGCTTGTATCATGGATTGATATGTCAGTGCCTAGAAGCGCTCTTCGATATAGCTCCCATTCTGTAGCTAAAATTCCCGCTAAGCCCAGCTCCTCACTGCTTAACCAATCCTATGAAATAGAACAAACATTATGGGATACTGTCGCTTGTGCCAAAACTGTAATCCTCTTTTGTTTTAAGTGAGTAATCAACGCCTCCGATAGGATAGTTCTATCGCCCAGGCCAAAGATCTGATCCCTGCCAATGGAAATTAAGTGTCATGACCCTGGACACCAGCTCTGCCAGTGGAGGATCACATGAACTGTACTTGTAAGTCTATTCCAAATCCTAGACACAAAATGTTGCTTGTGGGATGCCTGCATGTACCAATTGACCACGATAATATTGTATAAATATTTATTCATTAAAACTTTATGCCAAATACCGTCCTGATTCAATACTCTCCAAAGAGTATTAACTAATAATGTCATATTAAAAAGAGGGAGATTCTGGAGTCCCCATCTGCCAAATTTCTTTGGTTTAGAAAGAGTGTCCCATCTACATAAGTGAAACTGTTGTGTAGTCTTATTACCACTCCAGAGGAAATTGAACATCAATTTTCGAATCTTATTTAAAATTGAGCGCGGGATGGTCTCCAACGACATCCAATATACAGGCTGGCTCTCCAGAACAAATTTAACTAAGACAAATCTACCACCCAATGATAACCACGTGTTGCACTACAAACCGATCTTCTTTTCCATTTTTGTCACTAACCAATTCCAGTCTTCAGTCTTACATGTCCCAGTCTTTAAGAAATAGCCTAGATATTTGAAACCGATTGAAAGCTCGATAAAAGAATATGGAAGAAGCTCCTTTAAAGGAGTCAGTTCTTCCTTAGTTAGTCCTTTGTAATGAACAACAATTTTAGAATGGTTTATCAATAAACTCGAAGCATTACAGAATAACTGAATAATGTTAACGACCTCCATCCATTCTTTTAATGTCACCTTAGTCATAATAAGGAAATCATCCACAAACAGTAAGTGCAATATTTTGATCAATCTGAATACCTTTATACCTATAAGAGTGCCTTCAAGAATGCTACTTTTCATTAAAAGACTGAGCCCTTCCATAACCAGAATGAAAATTAATGGTGATAATGGGCAACCTTGGCGTAAACCCCTGCCACTTCTGAAGAAATATGTCACCTCGCCATTGAGTAATACAAAAAAGGATGAAGACGTAACACAAACCATGATCCAATTAGTCATCTGGATTCCAGAACCCACTTTTAATACTATCAATATTAAGTGATCCCAATCAATACAGTCATAAGATTTCCTCAAGTCCAATTTCAAAACCAATGACTTTATATTCTTTTTCTTAATGATATGAAAACTCTCATGAGAAATGCCTATTGCATCTTGTATCCTCCTTCCCTGTAGGAAACCCAACTGTTCAGCAGAGAGTGATCTTGATAGGATCGACTTAATCCGATTTACAATTATTTTTTATATCACTTTATAACAAAGGTTACACAAGGAAATCAGACGGAAACCATCGAAGGTAACTGGTTTATTTGCCTTCGGTATAAGAGCCAGAAATGTTGATTTTAGACTCCCAAGAATGGATCCTTTCCGTCTCGAATCCTCTGCCATCTCAAGGATATCATCCCCAACTAAGTCAAAAAAGAAGATGAAGAATTCAGTCGTCCGACCCCAAACTCTTATCTTTTTTTAATTGAAATAATACAAACTTTAGTTCCTCCAAAGTAACAGGATTGTAAAGAGGGCCAGTCTCCTCATCATTAACCATCCTGGGTAAGAGACCAGTTACCTTGACTTGTTCATTGGTATTAACAATAGACGAAGACTTATCAAACTTTTTGTAATAGGATACCGCTTCCACCTTTATTGCTCCCTGATCTGTAAGAGTGAAACCATTTCCATCAATGATTTCCCAAACATGCTTTCGATTCCTATTGTGGCTTGCAACATTATGAAAATACTTTGTATTATTGTCTCCACTTTTTATCCAGATCGCCCTGTTGCGAAGTCTCCATTGCTCTTCTGCATCACGTAATAGTTTGTTCCTTTTACTTTCCAGCAACTGTAGATGTAATTCTGCTCCCTGATTTGTTGTATCCTCAACCAGACTCACAATTGTCTCCTTTATATAAGCTTCTAGGATCTCCAGTTGGGCCTTGTTCCTTGCGCAAAATTATTTATACCATAGTTTTGTTTGGAGCTTTAATTCCTTTAATTTCCACACTATTTTGCTTTGCCTATCACCTTCAGACATGAAACAAGGATCCTACCAAATTTTATGAACCAATGCCACATAATCATCATCATGCAGCTAATGTGCATTTAATCTAAAAGGATAAGCCAGCTTGCTTTGAATTTGATAGAATGAGCCTACCACATATGTATAATACCCCATTGTCACTTACCTATGAGTCATTTTGAGATGCCCCATAAAAATAGGCCAATGCACTAGATTTATCTATTTCTTCTTTTGCAATGATCCTAGCAAGTATTTCATTATTTGTTTATTTAAAATATTTAAAAATAGATAATCTTTTGAAAGGTACATAATGAAGATGGATTTAACTTGTTCTGGAATAGACTCGAATTTTGAGCAAGCCAAATACCCCATGATATAACCATATGAAAAGTTTTATAGTTTTTAATTGAAGAATTTTCACACCATGCTTTAAACCTTTCTTCAATAGATTGCCATCTCCAAACATCACACATCACACAAACTTGATTGTTTTAACCTCCTTTAAAACTCAGACAATATACAAACAAAATAACAATAAATGTGTGTGCGTTTCATGATAATTATTTGAATATATAGTGAATATACTTCTCAAAACAAATTGTAAAATCTAATAAACTTCAATTCTCTCACTTATGGTAACATTAAAAACATGTGATAATAAATTAAAACTATATAAAAACATAATTCAATTTTTCCAAAAAAATATTATGCTAAATAAATTATAATTTATATTCTTTTAAAAACATACCATTTAATTTGCAACCAATCATATTATTAAATATTTTTATAAATTAAAGCAATTAAATAACATACATATGGAATAGCACATATATATGAAGTGAAATGAAATGAAACTGGATTTTTTTTTTTTTTTTAATTACATAGTACCTTTAAGAATTGGATTCCTCTATGTATTTTATAAATTCACAATAAAAACAAATCTGTATTTAAGAATTGGATTTTTCTATGTATTTTATAAATTCACAATTAAAACAAATTTATATTAATAAATGTTATGAATAATAATTTTATGAAATAATGGATAACATTAAACACCATACAATAAGCCAATCATTAATATATATCTAATAAACAAAATACATCAAATAATAAACTAATAATTAACTAAATATATCATACTTAATATTTAATATTAAACAATAAAAAAATAACTCCAACTTTACTATTAAAACCTAAACCTATTTCATATTTCGAAATTCAAAATGACCCTACTATCGCTTTCTACGCTACCAGTTTCAAAATTCAAAATCACCTAACTAACGCTTTCTACGCCATCAAGTTTCAAAATTTGTAGGTTTTCAAAATACCTAGTACGAAAGTGTTCTCTACTCTCTCGACACCGCGAGGATCCGTACACATATATTAAAGAAGCAATTAATGCAACTTGCGCCGATATTCCCCTGCTTTTCCGCAATTAACGTGTTTCTGTTTTTGCAGTGTTCTAATTTATTTATATATATAAAAATTAATTTGAAGATATATATATATATTTCTGTTAAAACCTAAACCTATTTTAAAATTCTGGACCCCTCTAACTGTCGCTTTCTACGCGATCAAGTTTGAAAGTTTGTATGTTTTCAAAAATCGACATACCTATACCTAGTATGAACGTGCTCTCCACTCTCAATACGCCGAGAATATCCGTACACTAAATTAAAGAAGCCAAATGTGAAAGAGTGCAATTAATGCAGTGGGMGGCACAGTTTCTGTCTCAGTTGTGCCGAAATTCCCCTGCTTTTCCGCAATTAACGCGTTTCTGTTTTTGCAATGCTCTAATGTGGACGGGGACTGTATGTTGCGGCTGCCCATACTTGCGTGCGTAGTGCGTACGATTTTAGACTATCGGATTTGACCCCGGGAGTGTTTTTATTTGCCATCTACAAATAGAAAATTAATGTTTTCGGGTCAGTCACGGAGTTTTGCTTTTTCTGGTAAAAAGCTGTCACTAATTTTATTGGTATTTATGACCAAAGAAATGAGATAGGTGTTGTCTAGTTGTTCTACCAAATGTTTTTTTAGTGGATTTTTTGTTGGGGCACTTGGATTATACAGAAATAATCACTCAAATTTAGGAATCTGACAAAAAAAAATTCGCTCTAATCTGACAATATAAATTTATACGAATCACTATTGTTTGTTATTCAAAATCCATTTCTGAATTCAGAAATGGATTCAGCAACGTGAAACTCTTTTTTTATTTAAATATGTGTTTCTATCTATGTTGCACGGGGACCCGTCCCCCCCAAAAAAACCCAGTATTGTTTCCCCGTTCCGGGGACTTGGGGACCCTTAGGAAACTTACCCAAATTGTTGGGGACTCCATTGGGGACTCGGGGACTTGTTGGCCGTCCCCAAGACGTTCCAGACAAATTTCAGGGACGTTCCAGACAGATTTTGAGGATGTTCTAGGCAGATTTCAGGGATTTTTTTGGGTAGATTTTAGGGATATTCCCGTCATATATTTTCAGTGTTGAAAATCATGGAAATTGATGATTGGAAAATAAGATCATTTTTCCCATCCATTATTTTTGTATTGCATTGAATCTAAATCTGTTGTAAAAGTTGTACCTCAAAACATGGGTTTTGTATGTCAGGTTTTGATTTGGGTTTTTGGTGATTTAAATATTGTATTTTTAGCAACATGCAAAGTTTCCATGTCAAAAAAACAAGAAATTCAACATTTCAAAGGGCTGATCCTTATGGTTAGTACTCTTGTTCTTCTCATTTTTTTGGTCATCTTAGCTTTTACATATTCTACATGGGTTTCCAGGAGTCATTCAATTATAGTGCTTCCACCATACCAACCTCAAGCATTGTGATAACAATCAGATAGTCGTGACTTCAATTGGGTACTAAATGTTTGAATAAATTCCTATTCAATCACCTTCTTAATCTGAAATATGAATCTAATCTCTTTACATAACCAAAGTGTTTTATAGTGGTTTTCAACACAACCATAAAAATATGCAAAACCTATTGAGAAGGGAATGTCTTTTATGTTTTAACATAATTGTCATTAACAAGAAATATGAGTAAGAAAAATTCTTATAGAGACATTTCTCAATTAAGTTTCCTAAAGTTAAACTGCATTTTTCTCTTGTTAGCAACCAATAATGAAATGCCACTCGACCCTTTTTTAAATTGCTTGAGCCTTTTCAGTATTGGCAAGTGTAAGGGCATATTGTATAGTATAGCTTGT
>SNQJ01S0004106.1:202123-212621 GCA_010110895.2 Picea sitchensis
GGAGTCTTGGACATCATTCACTCAGATGTGTGTGGACCGATGACAACCACTTCACTTAGCGGGTATGTGTATTATGTTTCATTTATTGATGATTTATCACATAAAACTTGGATTTATTTCTTGAAAACAAAAAGTGAAGTATTTAGCAAGTCCAAGGAATTCAAAGCCCTTGTAGAAAATCTTTTTGAAAAGAAGATAAAGATCTTGAGGTCATATAATGGAGGAGAGTTCACATCGGGTGAATTCAAATCATTCTACAAAGAAGTTGGGATTAAGAGGGAGCTCACTACTCCCTACAATCCTTAGCAGAATGGTGTGGAAGAAAGAAAGAACCGAATGATAATGGAAGCAGTAAAGGTCAAGATTCATGATCAATATTTACTGATGCATCTATGAGAAGAAGAAGCTAGGACCATTTTATATGTGCATAATAGAATTCCTCACCATATACTTGAGAAAAACACACCATAAGAAATGTTTACAGGAGAAAAACCAGAGGTTAGTTACATGAGGATATTTTATTTTCTAGTTTATGTGCATGTTCCCAAGGATAAGAGATAGAAATTGGATCCTTCAGGCAAGAAGGGTGTATTTGTTGGATATAGTGAGACATCGAAGGAATATAGAGTCTACATCCCTGGTCACAGGTAGATTGAGACTAGCAGAGATGTCACCTTCGATGAGGATGCAACATTCAATAGGGTGAGGAAGAATCATACAGATGAGGCCCATGATGAGGAGCATGAAGATTCTAGAGTAACAGATATAGATACAGGTAATGGTGTTGTACCAGAAGAGTATGTTCTAGAAGATCATGATATGGAAGAACCACAGAGACCTGTATATCCACCCCGAGAGATGATTACAAATAAGAGAAGACCAGCTTGGGCTCAGGAGATTATTCAGGATGCAGAGAAGTATGGTGCGCTAGACGAAACTTTCATAGAAAGGAAGAAACCGCGACCATATTATAGCTACATGAAATTACTAAGTGATATCATTGATGTAGAGCCTACCTGTTATGAAGAGGTTGCAGAAAACAAAGTATGGAAGGATGCCATGATTGAGGAGTACCAGTCCATTATGAAGAATGATGTTTGGGATGTGGTTCCAAGACCAAAAGAGAAGACAGTGGTGATTTCCAAGTGGATCTACAAGAAAAAGCATTGAATAGATGGCAGTATCGAGAAATATAAGGAAAGGTTCATGGCTCATGGTTTCTCCCAGAAAGAAGGAATAGATTATGAGGAGACTTTTTCTCTAGTGGTGAGATACACTTCAATTAGGGATATATTTGCGATAGCTACAATAATGAAATGGAAGGTACACCAAATGGACGTGAAGAATTTTTTTCTAAATGGTGTAGTAGAAGAGGAAGTGTGCGTGGAGGAGCCACAAGGTTTCGAGACACATGACAAGAAGAAACATGTGTGTAGGTTGAATAAATCCTTGTATAGATTGAAGAAAGCACCCAAGGCATGGTATGGTAGAATTGACAGTTTTCTGATGATCTTGAAATTTACCAAAAGTAAATCAGATTCCAACCTTTACTACAAGGTTGTGGATGGTGGACCAATGATATTACTGTTATATGTGGATGAAATGTTTCTAATAGGAGACGAGAAGCTCATTGCTGAGAGTAAGAGGAATCTTGCTACAAAGTTCAAGATGAAATACGTGTGTATGATGCATTATTTCTTAGGTCTAGAGGTATGGAAAAAAATCCGGATGAGATTTTCCTTAACCAAGGAAAATATACTATAGAAATCCTGAAGAGATTCAAAATGATGGATTGTAAATCCATGCCTACATTGATGGTGACAAACCTGAAGTTATTGAGTGGTACATCTTCAGATATAATGGATGCCACCATGTACAGACAAATAATTGATTAATTGATGTATTTGACGAACACAAGGCCATATATATGTTTTGCAGTGAACACATTGAGTCAATATATGGTTGAACCGAGACGTGTTCACTTGATGACGTAAAAACACGTATTGAGGTACCTGAAAGGTACAATTAACTATGGACTCGGATATGTTTCATATTGTGAGATAAGACTGCAAGGCTATGTTGATTCATATTGGGTCAGTAGTGTCACAAATCAAAAGAGTACATCAGGATGTTGCTTCAGTTTGAGATAAGCCATGATATCATGACTCAGCAGGAAGCATACTAGTGTGGCACTCAATATGATCGAGGTAGAATACATAGCATCATGTTCAACTAGTTGTGAAGGTGTGTGGATTCAGAAGTTACTTGTAGGGTTGTTTGATCTTGATTTGGAGGGACTTGTATCTTCTGTGACAACCAAAGTTGCATAAAGTTGTCATAGAACCCCGTGTTTCGTGACAAGTCAGAGCATATCGATATCAAGTACCATTTTATCTGTGGCATGGTACAAAAGGGATCAATGAAGCTCCAATATGTTTCTACAGACAAGTAGATATCCGATGTGTTGACCAAGCCTCTGTTGAAGATAAAGTTTGAGTATTTCAGGGACAAGCTTGGTGTGGTTCAGAAGGACTTCCCTCGTAAGAGGGAGTGATGAGTTACATATGCAATTCGAGGGGGAAGTAGCATGCAGAGTGTGGAAACAATGGTTAGTCATTCACGGGAACGTTACTGGTTGTGGCCCCAGTCAGCATGACCTCGCATAGGTTCAGCAGTATGTCGAGCCTTCAGGGCTAGCAGATGCCTAGATTTCAAGTGGGAGRGTCAACTTGTGTGGTTGGAGGTGTTCCTATCCTTGGGATAGATGGGTAGTGTGTGTGCACGGTATCACCTAATCCTTGTGGTTAGATGCCTAGTCACTATGGACTGGATGACTGGTGTGCCAACTAGAAGGGCTATCCAAAGGGATAGTTGTCCAAATTCTGTGTGATATGGATAGTTGTGATAGTTACCTAGTTAGGTGTGAGCTAGATGCCTAGTTTTATGTGAGCTAGATGAAGTCTCATAATGACATAAGGTCTGAAAGGACACCGAGACCCTTAAGGTCTAAAAGGATGATGAGGTTGTTCCCACTAGAGAGATGATACATATGATGATGAGGCCCCATATGCATGGCGATGAAGATAACATGTGTGGCTATGATGATGATACTTGTGACATGATCTGTGAGATCATGGGATAGCCTATGTGGCTATGGTGATGCTACCTATAGACTAGTTTGTAGGACCATGTGATTGGTGGTAGTATTTTGCATGCCATGTATGGATTTGATTGATGTGATTGATATTACTAGATGAAGAAAATCATGGATAATACCTCCCTAGCTAAGAGGGAGTGTTGATGTTTTGGTAGTTGAGGGAGGTATTAACCTCCAGGACAACCTTTGTGCTTAGAGAAGAAGATTCCAGAATCAAGAGAACCATTAAATAGATGTGGAAATACCCTAGAAGAGAAGTTGGTCCAAGGAGAATAATAATAAATAATTAGAAGGCTCCAGAAAGAGAAGTCGGCCCCACTTGAAAATTCACCTAACAAACTAGTATAAATAAAGGTAGGCTCTATCTCATTTGACACACACTCACTCACTCTGCAATCAAGGCACAAGTTTATAAGGTGCAACGGTTGTAGTAGTTTAACGAAGGGAAAAATGAGGCACAATTCTGAGGAAGGTGATGCAACATCTACAGTGGCGAAGTCTCTACATGCTCAGTCTTTCTGGTATCTTTCTCTTGTGTGATTCTCTTAGTAAAGGTACGTTATCTTGGTATTGTGTTTTTGTTGCAGCCATGTTGGTATTTTTGTCTACGGTTTATCTGATAGGACTTTCTTTATGTATGGAATCTATCTAAGAAAAGGTTACTGTGCTCGGGGGTGGTAAATGTAAGTGTCTATGGTTGGGTGGCAATGGTGTAACATTGTCTATGGTAAAAAGATCATACCAAAATTTTAACAGACTCTCCCTTGATTCAATTCCAAGGGGGACACAACATTTAAACATCATTTCCATGGCCCAAATGTCATTTTGAGTTAGGGAACATATGATTCAATATATGAGGAGGTTCAAGGAATGCACATACATTTTTCATGTCAAGGAGAACATCTAGAGGGACAACATATAGGTTATATCTCATAATAGATTTGTGTAACACATATTATAACATATGTTACATACATATGTGTTACATATTCTATAACATATATAAAATATCACAACAAAAATGAAGTGCACCCCGTGATTCGACCTCGACTGCACAAACTAAGCCCGTGAATGGACCCTCGATTACACAAACATGATGACTCATGACAAATACCACTAGAGGAGGGAGGAGGGTCTAAGGAGGAGACATATCCATATTGTGGGTCACATCTACCTGTGAGGAGAAGCAAACTTATGATAGATGAGACAAAGGTGATGAACTGTTTTTATTTGAAAGTATAGAGGAGACATAAGAGAGGACTTGGATCCCACCTTGATAGATTTATGGCACTTAAGAGTGTAAGTCAATTTCCATTTGATGTGAATAAGTGATTTTATGGTATATTGTATGGGGAAAATGATTTTACGGTAAAAATCCCTGAGGGGAATGAGGATATCTCTCCAACCAATGAGAACAATAGATAAGAAGAGGAGCCACATGAATGAAAAGAGACCCAACCCATTTCCAAATTTATGCATAATTCTATTGTTTCCATTCAATCAGAGGTTTGTCCCAGAAATACTAAACCCCTTATGGCATGAGCTCAAATGAATCATTGGGTTTGCTTGTGGAATTTGACTACTAAGTTTTGAGGATGAGTTTTAACTATGGGTTGTTAAGAACACTTAAATTGGTTTCTTAGTTTTTCTTTAGTTTTGTATGAAGAGTATGAATAGGAGAAAGGTTGGACAACTCTATGCCCTTAATGTAGGTTACTTTATATAGTGAATAAGAGAGATCACATGCAAGTTTTATCAATGTCATATTCATCGATACAAACATGAAAATACAATTGTGGATTTATTTTTTATTATCTTCCTACTATCTTTAAGTGTAATCATAACAAATATGAGTGATTGAATAGGTTATGTTCGATTTTAGTATTTAATGTGTTGCATATAGGGATACCAATCCTCACTGTTAATTTTTATGCCAAACTTCTCCTATTCGTGGATCAATTATATCATTGGTACTTTTGAACCTATCTTATATTTCAAGGAGATGAATTTATTTCATGTTTGTCTAACCTCCTAATTTACACAGGTTAATGTCCTTCACTAACATAGTTAACACAATGCTAACTTATACATTGACTATTATTAAACACTCTCTCACATGTGAGTGTTCTAGCTGCTTCTAAATTTCTAATTGATGGTTAGCCTATTCAAAATGGGGCCTTCAATATGGGCCTTTGTTAATAGATATCATCATAGTATTAATAAGGAGACTATTAATGAAAATTGTAATCTGGCCTTTATTTAACAATCTTTCATTCTCTTTCATTATATTGTAGTGATACAATTATATTAATTATATGATAATGGTTGTTTGAATTTTTCTATTATTATATATTACCCATGCAAATTGGTATGAATAGGTAAATCTAGTCTAGTTGTTTGGGAAAGGCTTTTGCTTGCACTCATGCATGGGTATACAAAGTCGATAATGAAAATCTATACTAGGTATGTCAGAATCCTTTTGGCAGTATTTAATTGAACGTGTATGTTTATTTAAAGGGCAAATTGTAGCCCAATTTGTTGTGCATTCTTATGGTAATATTTGTGATTTGGGAAAGTCAATTGGAATGAAAACTTATAACTATGTAGGGCTTTTTATGAAATGGGAACACCAATCATAATTACATTTATGAAATGGGAACACCAATCATAATTACATTTTTGTTCATCCGAAAACGTGGTCATCCCTATGAACTCTATTTTGGGACTTGGTTTTCCCCGAGACTTATTTTCTATGAATGAATCCTAATTAAATTAAATCATTAAATTGTTAAATTTTGTTTACATGGCCTTTAATGATAATTCACCATTTATTTAAGGTGGCACTCCATTATGCTTATCCATTCTCTTAATGTGTTTTAAGGAATAATTCCATCATAAAGTTATCTCATTAATATGGTTGGATGTTGATAAGGGGAAGAGGCCTATGGGAGAGAGAAATATTACATCAAAGGGAATTAGTACAAGTCCACTATGTGCATAATCCACCAACTTTCACATTGGTCCTCAACTGTCATAGGTAATATATTAGTTCAACATCCATATTCAATCTTGAAGCAGAAGCGATGCTTATTTAATATTGTGGATGCACTATGTATTTAATGTTTCTTGTTACTAGGTTGAGCCCTTGTCCATAGGGCATGACGTGATTTTATAGTTTTTCTAATTGAAGAGCTCTATATAGTTGCCTAATACAAATTTGTTGAGCATTCAATTTTAAATTAATATATATATATTTTATAAGTAAGCTTTAATATTAATATGAACATAGATTACATATGGACACACATGGGAAGTTCAACATTTTCAGTCCCCTAGAGACCATGATAGTCTTTGGGGTCATATCTCAAAAAGCCAAAAATATTGCTTGCCCCTAAGGGGAAATTGTCTTTAAAAGCCTAAGTATCATAAAAACGGTAAGATAAACATAGAACAAGATGTCACTCGTCATGATGCACTTGGGGGTTGGTGAGGTCCATTGTCTGTCGACCAAAAACAACCTTTGAAGACTCGTGCTCAGCATAGTTTCTAGTAGGAGGGGTGAAGTTTCCACCTTGGCATTTGGCCAACCAAGTGACTACCTCAAACATGTAAACACATTGAATCTCCAATGCTTCATGTCTGCTCTTCAACTGATAAAAGTCTTTCTCTTTAAGGACCATTCCAATGGCCACCATAGTCTTGGTTTGCCAATATGACTCAAGGGTTTTGAAAAACTTTGAGTTTCAAGATTGGGTGCATCCGAAATATGGAATAAAGACTCCAACTTGTGCCTCCACATCCTCATCGTCTTGAAACTATCTAATTTTCCTAACTTCCTCCTCAAGCTAAAACATTCTGGATTTTCCAACCTTGAGGACATACTCCTCATAAAACTCGGCCACATTGATGGCTTCCTTTGTAGCATGAGAGCCTTGAGAAGAAGGAGGGTGGGAAGGCTTCTGACCTCTCGAAGCCATGTCTAAACTAGAAAGCGGGGAAGAATACCAACAACAAGGGATTGAAAATCAAATTGATAGAAAAGAAGAATACGACCAGAGTTAGGAAAGAGCAGATCAGGGTCGTTGAGCCAAATCCTTGCATTTATAACCAGGCCCCGACTGAAATCCCACTGAACATCCATTACCAGGCTATTCATTATTGAACGTGGGAGTTTCTCGATCAGTATGCAGCACAGGCAACCTCCCTTCATCACTGCTATCATTCCCAGACCTGGAGACTGCATGACCTCCACCGATTTCATGCAAGAGAGAGGGGGAAATTAAACCATTTTCGAACCCCGTCTGTACATATTTTCAATTCCTTCCCTCAGACGACGATGCGATTTTGATAAGATCCAGGGTGGCGTACTAAGCATCAAATGGAGTGACAAGTGTATGTCTAGGCTGGTTAATTGTTGTCGTTTGTGATCGTGGGAGAGGTGTCGCCTCAGTCGAACCCCCCTTGCTATCATGATTCCTGAAAGACACCCCATCCGGGGATTAAATTAAAACATATGGTGCATGTACAATTTTATAAATAAATTATATCATAATTTAAAAAACATAGACTATTTCAATCATGCATTTTTTTTTTTGTAGGTTTGAATGTTAGAAGTGTTTCTCTATGTTAACATGTTTCATTAGGGAATCCCCTTCTTATTGAGCTTCTTCATTGTTCTTCATTTCATTGGGTTAGTGCTTCCTAGTTATTTTCTTCTTCTTTTTTCCTTTTTTTAGGTTCCTTTTCCCTTGGGATGTACTTTGAACTTTTCCTTGTTGTCTTTACATATTATATTCCTTGAAGTGCCATGACCACTTTAGCCTTTAGTAGATACTAATATCTAAATTAAAATTAAAATCAAATTGAACTTCAATATGAAGACTTCAAAACCTATTTATATTTACTTTTAAACCCACCCTTTGCTTCTTAAAATAAATATGTTCCTATTCTCTTAACTAGTGAATGTACCCTTTCTCAGTTCTTCAATTTCCTCTATAATGTGCTTTCTTTTGCTTGGTTGTCACCCCCATTAATTTCTTATGTACTTCTTTCCATTGATTTAAATAAAAAATTGCCACCTCTGTGAATATGACCACTTCATCACATAATTGCATTTCTCATATTTTGTCCATACAAAAATGCACTCTTAGCTACTTTGTAAGTTTTTCTTTACACTTCCTTGAAATTTGAGTTGTTCTCATGCCTTTACTTCTCCATAAGAATTCATAATTATCTCCCTATTTTTATGACTTGTATTCTCTTCTTATTATTTTCTCATGCTTGATGCATGTTATAGAGTCACACACATGTTTTTGTTTTTTTTGCGGTGGAAAATTTTATCATAACTTAGTTGTCAATTGATAGTGCGGACAACTATCACTTGCTACTATCTCAAAATGTGGGTTGACTTATCATCATTATTCAAGAAAAACATCACTAGAAATTCCTTGTTGGTGGTCCATAAGGAGGACGACTTTCTTTCGCTCCTACCACATACGTATGGGCCTTGGGTTATTAACCTATTTCCTTATCTACAAGGAAAAAAAACTCTTAACCAATCAAAATTAATTAACATATATTTTTTATTCTTTTATGATTTTAACATATTTTACTAATAAATCAAATTTCTAAAATAATTTTATATTTATCTATATAATTTATTTTAATTTTCATTAAAAAAAAAATCTATCTATTAAAATATCCAAATTACCAAATTTATTCATTTATTTCATAGTAAAATAAATTTACAACTATGATGAAAACTAGTTTTACTCTTGCTATAAAATTTTAAAACAAATCACCCTTGACATATCAAACATCAAACAAACATGATATAAAGTGAATTATAAAACAAATCACCCTGAACATATTAAACAAAAAAAAAAACATGATATAAAATGAATTAAACACTTCCAGTTTCAAAATTATATATTCAATTCAACTCTTTTTAACCCAAAACTATATATTCAATTCAACTCTTTTTAACCCAAAAAAAAAATAAATAATAAGAGCTCTAAGTCTACCTATATTAAGCAATGGTTTCGGTACCTTCTTCATTTTGAAAATGAGCTTTTGATCTTCCCTTGTGTTTTTGGTTTAGAAGTAATTTTAGGCTTTAAATTTAACATTATGGTTATGGTTTTGATTTCTTGTCGACATAATACGTTGCTTTGGTATTTGGGTTGAGAATGTTAATTAGTATATGATTTATTTTATTTTAATTTAATAATATTTATTATAATTGTATAATGTAAGTAGATCTAATTATTAATAATAATGTATATTTTTTGCCTCGGATGGGGTGACACGTAGTTCCAGGGCTACAGGTGGACTCGCACTCGGCCCAGGCATAAATGTTGATAGCCGCCACCCACGAGTCTGTATTAACCATGGGGGACGACCATAGATGCAGTTGCAGGATGGAGGGACCTTTCCCTCGCGCGATCATTTACGACCTCAGTGTTCCCGGGATGGCAAGGGTTAAGTGTGGGAGGATGACCTCGGCTCTTGATTATTTGGTTTTCAATTTGCCCGGACAGAGCGGGACTGCACCCGCCTTGGCTTTGCTTATTGCTTGGACGCTCTGGTGCGGTCCAACATTCATCGTGCCCCGACATACTGCATTTTCGCTACATTTCTTTCTGATTGTAACGAGACAGAGCTCGCTTGCCTGTGCTTCGCACCTGCAACTGCTCTCATCCTGGTTCATCTACCTTCACCTGCAATTGCTCTGCTCCTTCATCATGGCTCGGAAGAGAGGCAGACCTTGTCGTGGCATGGCCTGGGAGGCACATAAGGCGCAACGGCATCGAAAGAAGCAGTTGGAACGTGCCTTGGCTCTGGCGACATCCATTCTTAGGAAGAAAGTCAGGGCAGAGAGACTGGCGCGGCTTGCCACCATAGCTGAGCCCGGAGTTGGATGCAGCCGAGACGTCAAAGAGAATGCGCCGGGAGCCCTGCAGGAAGCTGGTACTGAGGAGGAGTTTCCCCCTTGCATAGTGGTGGAAGACCCATTCATGGAGGACCTGTCGATTATCGAGAAAACCCGCGTGGTGACCCATCCGGAAGCATGCAGACCCACTCCGACACTGCTAGACGATACCCCCAGCTGTATTGTGTAGGAAATCCCCTGGCCTGGTGACGACACTTGCAGCTTCCATGACACACAGGTGAACGAAGCAGGCTCGAAGGGTGCAGAGGCTGATGCGAAGCAGAGGGTGTTCGAAGTGGTTTCTGGAGCGGCGGTGGACGTGGGTGGCAGCATGCATGGTTCACTCATCCGGGAAGAGCACCTGGCTCTAATGTTCGACCTTCGTGGGCACTTGTCGGACCTGGAACATT
>SNQJ01S0004107.1:3301-30644 GCA_010110895.2 Picea sitchensis
TAAAAAAGCTGAAAAAAAAACTTTTACTGAATGCAAAATTTCAACAACTTTTCAAAAGAAAGATTTTTTAACTTTTCTAAGATTTTGGACAGCAAACTCAAAGGAATTTCACTCGACTACGAGATACTTATGATCTAAGTGAACTGCAAAAACTTATGAAATAAAAGACTTTTCCACCAAACACACTCTTCAATCAAAGAAGAAAATGAAAAGAGATTTTTTTCTTTTTATTTAAGTGCTAGTAAAGCAAGAAAGGGAAAATACCGACAAGCAAAAAACCAAGAAAAAAAATTCTGGCTTAAAGCGCAGATCATAAAGAATCAGATTAAAAAATCACACAATAGCAATTGTAAGAACAATGACTCTCACACTTGTCTAAAAACTGTAAAAAAAATAAATTATTTTTCTGACAACGTTTTAAATGAGAAAAAGAAAGCTAAGGGTAAAAATAATCCTAAGCTACTGACTATTCAAACAGAGATTCAAAAACCTGATAGGAATACTTGTTATCAAAAGAGAGGATGACTGCCTCACCCTTAACAAAAAATAGCCTGTAAAATCACGCGACTGTTACTCAAACAGAACACGTGTGAACACGTGCTAAATAGAGACAGAGGGAGTGTACACGTGGGCTAACCTTGTACAGGCCGCGTGTATATCTAAACTCTAAGAAAAAATGAAAAAAGACAAACCAAACCAGGAAGAGACAACTGATATTGACAACCAGGATCCCTTGAAGGCTTGGATACTCTTTCTAATAGAAAAACAAATAATGCAAGGAAAAAATAATAAGGCAAAAACAATCTGAGATAGGACTGTTAGCAAACAAGACTCAGACAAAATTCCAGAAAACCCCCTGAGAATATGTGATTCTGACAAGGAAGAGGAGGACTGCCTCTAAGGTTCTCTGAACTCCTACACGCTACTGCTACCTCTACATCTAGCATTCACACGTGAGCTGTAAGAGGATAGGACGTGGGTACACACGTGCAGGCCTTGTGTAGGCCGCGTGTACCTCTGTGGGTCCCAAAAAACACAGTCAAGCAAAAGTCAGGGAAAGCTGGTATGGAAAACCAGAGTCCCTGCTAGCTCAGACTTTACATAAATGAAAAGAAAAGACAGGCAAGAAAAACTAGTCTTTAAACTACCCAAAAACTAAATAAAATTCTAGGAACCCTGAAGATTTTCTCCCCAGTACGGTCACCAATTCTGTTGTTGGGGAAAAACACCCTACGGACTAGCAAATAGAGTTCAAACTTTGCATGCAAATATGACCGAATAGAAATTACTTTCTACCTTCATCCCTAGATTTAAATCCCCTTTTCTTAGTAAATGCATGGAAAGATCAACCTACCTCATTATCGGCATTTGATTTCGATCCTCCATTGTGCTTGATTACTTATTCACAATACTCCTTCCAAAGCTAACCTACATTCAAGATGAGCAACAACTATGCATGCACACTACTTATATACTCACGGGTTAGAAATCAAACATAAACTAATCAAACCATAAAAAATTCATGAATTGGGACGGGAAAAGCATTCTCTTTATTACTTAAAATGAGTCAAATTACAAAATTTGAGACCGGCCATTGCTCCTTGAACCTAATCCTGGGCTCCTCTTCTTCTGTCCTTCAACTTCTTTGCTTTAAATCTCCTTTGGCATTAGGAAAAGCTAAAGGGTTGGTACAATGGAATACGTAAATGGGCAGAGTTTCTTTGCTATATTCTTCCTCCTTCCAAATGGTACCCCTACCCCTTCTTTTATAGGCTAGAAGGAGCTAGCTATTTGGACGAACCCTCGTCCATGCATGGCCGGGAGTTTCAGTTAACTCACCCATATATTTTTGTTCCATCAACAAATTTCCTTTTTTCATGCTTTTATCGGTCCACGTGGGCTATTTTGGGTCAGCTAGCGTGTACACACGTGCAGTAGTGAGTTAGGGCGTGTGGGCCTTTATTCAAGAGGATTTTCAAAGAGTTGTTCAATAGTGTTTTGGAAAATAAGGGATATGAGTTGGTCTGATGCTAGGTAAGCATGTATGGTGCAATTTAGGGTTATAATAGTTAGTTAAGATCAAATTGATATAATGTGTCATTAGGTTAAAGTTTGTTTCTTAGTGTGATTCTTTAGTGTGCATTAGTATGCATCTGTAGTTAATAATTATGTTGGAGATACTTCACACACAACTAGGATTTATTTTTCCTAAGGTTTCCCCTATGTTTATTAGTCATTATTGAGTCTCCTATAGTTTAGGGAGAATTTTCCTCTAGGAGAATATTCTCTTCAGTTCATACTTCATTTTGATCAGTTGAGTGGATTCTATATGCCACATTTGGATCATCACCATGCAGCATTGGCATCATCACCAACAAATACACATTGTCCTTGGGATTATCACCAGACTAGTGCATTAATCATGATTCATTGATCTCCTCCTCACTTCACTTTTTTTCAGACAGTTAACTGAAGACTAAGAGACTAGTTAACTCATGCTAGGTGGCAGTTCACTCTCATAACTGCTTGAGAGACTAGACTAGGTGGTAGTTTACTCCCGTAATTGTTGGTGTGTGTTTAGATAACTCTATACCAACACTATGGAACATTGGATTCTCCTCCAGTGCACATTAGTTGATTTATACAGAGCATATCATGTGTAAATTATCATTCATTCATTTGGTTAATGAGAATTCGTCCATTCTTTCTCTCTTGCTTCTCGTTTCTCATATTTTCTCTGCAAATTATGTATGTCATTTGCTAACTAGATATATTTTGTGTAGGTTAAACACATTTACATGGTATCATATCCAATGGACTGCTAGGGAAAAGACAAACCAGATTATTTTTGTAGGTACCGAAGATTGAAGACAGCGGAAAAATGGAATTTCCAAAAGAATTCATTCTTACACCATACAATTTCTTTGCATGGAAGGAGAAGATGATAATTCATATTTGAGGAAGAGGATTATATAGGTTAACCATGAACACAGAAGCAGAACCCACATCAGCCATAGAAAAATCAAAGTATCTAAATCGAATGGATGAAGTGTTTGGAACTATTTGCAGTCTCATTTTTCATGAACTCCTCTTTCACATATCCTCCTGTAAAATCCTGAATGAAGACTAGACCACCATGGAAGGGATTTTTGGAAAATAGGACGAGATGTGGGGACACATGATCTAGGTGGAATTTCTCACTTTGGATCCAAAAACCTTTGACAATATCCAAGATTTATTTACCAAATATAAGGACTTGTTGTCGCAACTCAAGGCTTGCGGGGTTGATAAATATAAGGAGGAGAAACAAATGGTTCTTACCATTATCTCAAAACCTATTCTGGAATACTCATTGTGTGTATCTACATTTCATTCAGTTAGGCTCACCTCTGGATCCACTTGGACAATGCCCTCTCTTGAGGCCTTTATCGAGTCTCTAACACAAGATAAGAACAAGTTCATAAATATGGGAAAAATCAAAGGCACATGCACTTACTATGAAATATGGTAGCAATCATCAATATCATAAATATAAAGACAAATACAAAATGAAATCACATGCAAATCCAAAGAAGGAACGATACTCAAAACCCTTCAACGATGCCTCTAGGTCCAAAGGTGGAAAGGGAAGAAAAGGGGAGAAATGCACTTACTTCCATAAAGGATTCCATACAGAATCTGCATGTATGTAGAAACAAATAGATCAAATGACCCAAATAATTTAGAAAAACAACCTTGGAGATTTCATCCCTGAGGGTGTCAAGAAGAAGAAGCCTGAAGATCAGAATCCCAAGAAAGGAAATTCTAGCCATGCTTTGATTATCAACAACTCCTCTCCTGATGATTGGATCATAGATTCAGGTGCATCACACCACATGGCTGCCAAAAAAGAAGTATATTCTTCATTGGATGCATGCAAAGGTCCTCCTATTCTGATGGGGGACAAATCTCTAGTCGAGGTCACTAGAAAAGGAAGAATTGAACTCATAAACGGAAGCTTTGAAAATGTGCTACACATTCCAAAACTTTCCATCAATATTCTCTCCATGTATTAGATGAAAAAATGTGGCACCAGAAAGAGACTCATATTCACACTTGATGCAGTGGATATCTATGACATGCAAATCAATTCTAGGGTTTCTACCAGTGAGGTAAATCATCAATCTATACTCCACACATTTTCTAAATTTATTGAACCAGATTCTGCATTATTGCTTACCCATACTGATGAAAGTAGTAGGATATGGCACAAATGGTTTGGGAATTTAAATTTCAGATATATGCAACAACTTATCAAGAAGGGAATGGTTGATGGTCTACCTAACATCCACTTATCCAAAGGAATTTGTGAGAGATGTGTTCTTGGAAAACACCCTCAAGAGAAATTCAACAAAGGGAAGACTCATAAGGATTCAGTTCCTTTAGATATGTTCCATAGTGACCTCATGGTCCCTTTTCCACATACATCAATCAGTGAGGCAAGGTACATGCTCATTTTTTTGATGATTTCTCACACTTCACATGGATTTTCTTTCTCAAGAAAAAATCAAAGGTCTTTCAACACCTCAAAGATTTCAAAGCCCTTGTTGAGACATAGTC
This sequence comes from Picea sitchensis, assembly GCA_010110895.2. Taxonomy (NCBI): domain Eukaryota; kingdom Viridiplantae; phylum Streptophyta; class Pinopsida; order Pinales; family Pinaceae; genus Picea; species Picea sitchensis. The sequence continues at coordinate 7,901 of SNQJ01S0004107.1, forward strand.
AGGAACGGAAATCAAAGTCCTATAAATAGATAACGATGGAGATTATGTCAACCATGAGATACAAAATATTTGTCATGAGGTCTTGATTTAGTTGCAGCACACAGTTCTTTATCTTCATAGAAAAATGGAGTTGCTAAGCATAAAAATAGATCTCTAAAAGAGATGGCATCTTCCATGATACATTCAAAGTCACTTCCACAGAGATTATGGGTTGAAGCACTTAATTGTGAAAACTACATCCAAAACATATCTCCCCATAGATATGTCAAGGATAAGACCCCCTATGAGGCTTGGAGCAGCCTCAAACTAGAACTGACCCACTTTCATATTTTCGGTTCATGTGCATGGGCCTGGATTCCCTCTAAGAAGAGGCAGCCACTTGATCCACAAAGGAAAGTGTGTATATTTATTGGATACCTTGACGATGTGAAGGGATATGGACTCATTGATCTTTCCTCAAACCAACTCATCATTGAGCGAAGTTTCCAATTCAAGGAAAGTGTCTCGCACGTACCTCAGCAGCCGCATGCAGACACTTTTGTTCTTTCACCTATCAAAAATGATGAGAATGCACATGTCGACTCTTCTTCAGATGAGAGTTCTGATAAAAAGGATTCAGATGATCCAGACATAGAGTTAGTACAGTCATATGCAGATTCATTGCATGCATATGCAGATGCAGAACCAGAGAAGAGGCCCAAGTGGGCCAAGATTACTCGTCAGGATGCAGGAGATCTTGTTGGGTATCCATTTGATACTAGGAGGGATCGAACTAATTTCGAGGAGCCTCCTCTTCCACTCACTTCCACTGAACTGATTCCACCCAGGCATCTTTTATTGTTTCATTCTTAAAATCCACGATCATATGGCAAGGTTGTTGGAAATCCCTTTTGGGAATCTTCCATGCAGGAGGAGTACTCCTCGAGAACCAAACTTGGGATCTGGTTCCCCTTCCTTTAGGAAGGAAACTTTTCAGGTGTAAATGGGTCTACAGGACCAAGAGAGCAATGGATGGACATACAAATCCAGGCTATTTTCCAAAGGATTTCATCAGGTGCATGGAATTGACTATGATGAGACCATCTCTCCAGTAGCGAACATGGATTCCATATGCTTGGAAATTTCCATTGCAGTAGCCAAGGGATGGGAATTCCATTAGATGGATGTGAAGAATGCATTTCTTCATGAGGATCTCTCTGAGGAGATATATATGGAACAACCCCAGGGATTTATGCAGGATTCATATTTGGTCTGTCGACTGAAGAAGTCTCTTTATGGCCTAAAGTAGGCCCCGAGGGCATGGTATGCTAAGATGGACTCCTACCTGTTGTCACAAAATTTTGTACATTGTAATTCAAACCTGAATGTTTACATGCTCAGGACAACTGATTCACTTCTACTCCTAGTTTTGTATGTTGATGATTTGTTGATCACCAATTTCTCAACTTCAGCGATTGTTGCAGTCAAGAGGATTATGCGTGACAGGTTCTTGATGACAGACATCGTTTCACTACATTTATTCCTTAGACTTGAGATCATTCAAGATGCATGATGCATCAAACTGTCTCAGGACAAGTATGCACAATATCTCCTTGAGATATTTCACATGACAGAGTACAAGTCTGCCCCGACTCCTTTCTTATCAGGAATCAGACTTGAGGATGGCGAGGACACTCCATTGGTTGACATCACGCTATACAGACAACTATTGGGGATCTTGTTGTATCTCACACACTCTAGACCAGACCTCTCTTATCCTTTGATACATACAAAGAACCATCACCATTGGGATTCACTATGAAATAGACTCTACATTGGACCTCATCGCGTTCACTTATTCTGACTAGGTTGGTGATAACATTGATTGCAAGCCCACATCTGGATACTCACTTAGTCTTGGTTCTAGGCCTATCTGTTGGTCGAGAAAGAAGCGGGATGTTATTTCTCAATCTTTAGGAGAGGCATAGTATAGAGGGGTAGTTAACATAACCATTCAGGCTAAGTTGCTACAACATTTTCTCACTGAGTTGGGCATTCAGTTTCATCGGTCAATCGTCATCTAGTCTGACAACCAGAGCACTCTGAAGTTCTACAAAGATCCATTTCAAAGGTAGCGGATGAAGCATATCGAGATCCATATGCACTACATCTGGGACTTAGTATACGAGGGGATCATTGACCTATAGTTTTGTCCTTCAGAAGAAGAAACTGCAGACATCTTCAACAAGACCTTCACTGAGAAGAAGTTCCATTCTCTGCACAATCATCTTTGAGTGAAGGACACAATTTCCTAGAAACTGTCAGTTCTTCTTCTTACATACATTGTACTTTGATAGGGGGGTTTCCCATGAGTGTTTCCCTCTCTCTTCGTTTATTTCAGTGTATCTTTTGTATTTGGGTACCTAACATGGCCTCATTGCTAGGACCCATTCTTTATTTTCACCATAGTGATGTTCAGGGGTGGTGTTGGAGATACTTCACACACACCTAGGATTTCTTTTTACTATGGTTTTACCTATCTTTATTAGTCATTATTTAGTCTCCTATAGTTTAGGGAGAATATGTCTCTAGGATAATATTCTCTTCAGTTCATACTTCAGTTTGATCAGCTGAGTGTAGTCTAGATGCCACATTGGGATCATCACCATGCAGCATTGGGATCATCACCAACTAATGCGCATTGTCCTTGGGATTATCACCAGACTAGCGCATTACTCATGATTCCCTGATCTCCTCCTCACTTCACTTTGTTTCAGTTAATTAACTGTAGACTGAGATACTATTTAACTCAGACTAGGTGGAAATTCACCCCCGTAACTGCTTGAGAGACTAGACTAGGTGGAAGTTTAGTACCGTAACTGTTGGTGTGTGTCCAAATCACTCTAGACCACCACTATGGTGCATTGGCTTCTCCTCTACTATGCATTAGTTGATTTATACATAGTATATCATGTGTAAATTATGATTCATTCATTTGGTTAATGGGAATTATTCCATTCTTTCTCTCTTGCTTCTCTTTTATCATATTTTCTTTGCAAATGGTGTATGTCATTTTCTAGCTAGATTTATTCTATGCAGGTTCAACACATTTACTGTAATAACCCTAGGGTGAACCCCAATTGTAAATGTAAATGTAAAATTACTTAAGCTGGTGAGATGTTTGATATCATTTTTGCATGCACCTTTCATGGTATTGTGCGCACATGTATTGTGCACTAAAATGACAAAGTGTGCACATTCCAGGATATCGTGCGCAACAAACTTAAGCGCGCACAATTTTGAGGCCAGATAGCCTTTGTGTATATGTTGAGTTTTGTAGGTTGGTGAGCCAGATTATTATAAGCTAGAAGGCTTATGTGGTGATTAGGCCAGAGAGCCTACATGATGAAGGTTGGTTGGCCTATTTTTGTATATGTAAATACTCATATCATTAATATTACACATTGGTGTGTGTAGACCAACCATGATAAAAGAGTATGGGGTAATAAAATTCATTATTTGGGGAAAGGGAGATAAAATTTAAGGATAAGGGGGGAGATTTAGCCAAAATGGAATATTATATAATATTCCTTAAAGTATAAAGTATGGATAATGATTTTATCCTAAGTTCTAAGGATGGGGACAAGTGGGCCAAAGTAGCTCTCAACATAACAAGTGTCAAGTTGGGAACATGCATACATAAAGTCTTGACTTAGTTCATTTTCCAATTCATTCATTCCATCATCATTCACTCACTCATTTAGTTGGGATTCGTACCTTCATGTACCTATATTTGTAACCATACATGTACATGTACTTGTATCCATACTTGTACATATACCCATACATGTATTTGTACCTGGTTAGCTTAGGAGATGGACTGAAGAAATGGGTTGTCAGGCCCGTGGGATATTGAAGAGGCGGGTTGTTAGGCCCGTGAGCAATTTCTCTCTAGGTGAGAGAATTGTACGAAGGTGCCAAAATATAGCTACAAGGCTCTGAGACTTCATGTTCGGCCTATTGCTGAAGCCTGGAAAGGAAGTGGGGTAGCTGAAGAACTATTGAGTAGATAAGGGGCACACTTCCTGGGGTGGGACATGCATGTGGGGAATGAGGGACTATAGGCTATTAGTTTGAGTTGGCACATGTGATGGAGTATTTCCTGTTGTCTGAGATACATCAACCTGGTTAGGAATCCCTTTACCAGGGTAGAATTTAGATCCATATCGGGGGTGACCCACTACTGAGAGTGATGAGTAGCGTGGTCTAAGGATGAGAGGTTTGTGGAAGTTCCGCACACAATTGGTAATATTCTTACCAAGATAAGTGTCAATTGTGTGTTAAATTACATGTTGCACTATTATTTATGCATTTATTTTTATGGGTTTTCCCTATTTGTGTTGCATGTGTATTTTTATTATTTTTCTATATGAATATGTGCATTTGCATAATGTATTTTTCTATTTCAAGTTACACATATAAATTTCTGCAAGATTTTTTGTGTGTATATGTTTTAATTTGTATACAATTAGAAAATTTTATGTGGCATAGCTCAGTTGGATGTTGGGGATGTTACAATATGGTATCAGAGCTCCAGTTTTTAACACTGAGCCTAGATGGGCCGAGCAAGTTGAGTTGAAGTGAAATTCCACAGAGAATTGATTTCAAAGTGGCCAAATTTCAAGTTATAGAGCATCCATGGTAAAAATTAGAAGCAATTGCGTGGAATTGGGAAAAAACCCCAATTTATGTTGTTAAATTCATGGGGAAATTGAGAAATTTGGCCAATTAGTGAGATATTCTTAAATTAATATATGTTCTAGCAAATTCAGACCTAGATTGGGTTGAATTTGAAGTTACATGGAAGCCATGACAGATGGAGCGAGATTAGTTGATTAAAATTCTCAATTTGTGAATTGAGTTTGGGAAAAATTCATTCCAAGAATGTAAACCAATAGTGATTTGTTCTTGCAGAGGTTGAATTGGTGTTATCAAGGTGAAATTGAACAGATTTCATAGTTACAGAATGTCTATGGTAAAAAATGGGGAAAACGTTTGGTAAAAGCCCCAATTTTTGTAGCGGATTTCACGAGGAATTGATTCACATATAAATGAATGTGTGCAGGTGTGCACACTAAAAATGCATGATGCGCAGTGAAAATCTTGTGATGTGTAGAAAATATTGGCACACAGGTGTGCGCACTTAAATTTTGCGTTGCACAATGCAGAGTGGAAATGCACCTAAAATATTGACACGCGGGTGTGCACACTTAAAATTGGCACTGCGCGGTGCAGAGTGGAAATGCACAGAAAATAATGGTGCATGGGTGTGTACATTTAAATTTGGCATTGCAGAGTGGTAATGCACAAAAAATATCGGTGCTCAGGTGTCCACACTTAAATTTGGCATTGCGCGGTGCAGAGAGGTAATGCATGGAAAATATTGGTGCACGAGTGTTCGCACTAAATTTAGCATTGCACGGTGTGGATTGAGTGTTGCATGTGTAATACTAGAATGTGTGGTGTGTGCATGCATAATAATGGTGCATGTTGTGTGCGCAGTATTGATAGAGTGCTGAGGAATTTTGTTGGTGCATGCGCAATGTGGGTATATGTTGTCACGCGACAATTTAATTAATGGTGGACGCAGAGTACTGGTGCGCGGTGGGGGCATACTAAAATTTTTCATGGTGCAGTGCATAGAGTGAAATGCAGGCGTAATATTAGTGCGCGACACAAAAATTGCGTGCAGCAGGTATTAGTGCATGAACCAAAATTGTGCGCGGTAGATATTGGTGTGCGACACAAAAGTAGTGTGCACCATTTATTGGCGCGACAAAGAAGTGATCCACATTGGTTATAGGTGTGTGGAGAATGCACTACCTTATGGTGTTATTGTGCATGCTAAATATGGGTGTACATGTTCAAATTTATGCGTGTGAAGTCGTTTGGATGGTGTACAACAATAGAAAACCAGTGAATTTCTGCAACATTTTATACTATTTGAAGGTCATCTTTTTGCAACGTGTTTTTGAGGCCCTAAACAACGTTTTTAACTACTCAAGAACCTTGAGAACAAATTATACTAAGGTAAAATATTTCTCTATAGCTCAAATGAAAGATCATGAAGAGAGATTTCTAATGGTGTAAATTGTTCGTCAAATGGATCTTTTATGAGGAAGTTACAGGACAAATAGTGGAGGGTAAATTTTAAGACCCAACTAACTTCGAAGGGCCATAACTTTCTACTCTGGAATCAGATTGAGGCACAGGAGCAGTGTATGGAAATATATTAAACCATAGAAAATATTTCTAGAGATGAATTAAAACTCTAGGCATGTTAAAAAAATTTAAGATGGCAAAGAAGGTACCTGTAGCATTCCAGACCAAAAACACTAATTGTCTTAGAACTTCAGCAGGTTGTAACTAGCAGCCCAGAACCCAGAAAGAGGTGAAACTTGGAAAGAATTTCCAAAATATGTATATGAAGAAAATCAATTGAGATCCTACTAAAAATACAATGGAATAGGTGCAAAAATGCATAATTATAGTGCATAATTGCACCAAGTTGAAGAGTGAACAAAAAACAATTAATGGACAATTGTCAAATAACCATAACTTTCTGCTCAAGACTCAGAATTGAGCATGGAAGCAGGCGTTTGAAAGGTCTTGGAAACTAGAATATAATTATTCACTCAGAAAATTGATTGTGGCATTCAATTTTCAGGAAATTAGAATAAATAATTCCAATGCATTATTGAACCAAAATGGTTCATATTTTCATGAAATTGTTGAAATAGTTAGACTGACAAAGTTCTCTTGGTTGCACATTTTGCAGATTTAAAAACAACTAGATCAGATGAGTATCATCACAGAGTGAATAGGAATGGAATATGCACAAGGGGATTACATCTAGGAAAATGAGATCCGAGGGATGGATGTCCATATGGGCAATGAAGGAACAAACTCCAATGGACATGGAGAAGGAAGGGATGAAAACATGAATATGGTAGAGACCATTAAAAATTTGTAGAAGGATGTCCCAAGCCATAAATATTTTAATGAAAGGATTATGAGAGCCAAGGAGAAGGAGGAGGAATTCAAAAAGAAGTTAATGCATAGCTTGAACAGAATAGAAAAGAAATTGGATAAGGAGAGTGGCTCAAGCAAATCAGGAAGTCGCAGGTCTCCTAATGAGAAAATAATAACAAGAAGTGTTAGTAGACGTCACCATCACTCCCTGAGGCATTCCAATAAGAGAGCACACATCATCTCAATTCCATCCCTTGTCAGGAAGCATAAGAGGTTTGGGGTGGATGAGATATGAGAAGAAATGAACAAAATCAAACCTCCTACATTTGATGGTGAGCACAAGAAGGATGAAGATGCAGAGACATGGTTGTTGGGCATGAGAAATTATTTTCAATTGCATAATTACTCTTCTCATGCAGAATGAAGAATTTCCATCTATCAACTCAAGGGAAAGGAATCCATGTGGTGGGATTAGCTTGTGCAAGTGTAGCACATTAAAGAGAAAAATGTTACTTTGAAGGAATTCAAGAATTATTTTGAAAATAAATATTTGACTAAGAGATATTATGACAAGAAAATGAAAGAGTTCTTTGAACTCAAACTTGGGAGTACGGACATAGGTGAATATGAAAGAAGGTTTTTAGAACTGTTGAAGTATGTTTCTTTCATCAAGGATGAGAGAGTTAATATTCAAAGGTATTTGAGTGGATTTACATCATTCATCAGTGATAAAATACAGTATGATGATCCCAAAACATTGGAGGAGACCATAAGGTGAGATAAATTCCTATATGATTATAAAAAAGAAAGGCCAAATTTCCAAAAATCTTGGGAAGACAAGAAGAAATTCAATATGGATCATAGGAAGAAGGGTACTAAGCCACCATTCTTGAAAAATAATCCTCAGGGACAGTCGACTTCCAGAAAACCCTGAATGATGGAGACAGGGGGTCAAAGGCCAAGGAAACCCACCTATTAAATGTTGGGGTTGTAAAGGAGATCATATGTTTAGAGATTGTCCTCACAAAGGTGAAAAAGTGAGAATTTTTCACAATATACAACAATTTGAAACAGTGGAAGACATGGGCAGAAGTGTACCAAGGATCTATGCATCCCTGGACAACAAGAAAGAAGAGTATCAACCACATATGATTGAAGTGTAAGGTATGATCAACAACCAAACCATTACTATTTTAATTGATTCAGGTGCTAGTCATATTTATATAGATCCTAATATGGTGTAAAGTTTGCATTTTCCAAGAATAAAGCATGCAAAATCTTGGTTGGTGCAACTAGCTATCAGAGCCAAAAGAAAAGTTAATGATATGGTTAAGTCGTGTCCTATGGAAATGAATGGACTGGACACTAGAGTATAATTGGGATGGATTGGTTGGACCAACATCATGCTATCCTAGACTGTCATAACAAAAAATTTACTTGCTTGGATGAGAAAGGGAACCTAAGGATAGTGAAGGTAATTCCTAGGGTAGCAATTGTCAGAGAAATTTCAGCATTACAGTGGAAGAAATGTTACAGAAAAGGATGTCAAATATTTGTACCTGATATGGAGGAAACACCTAAAGATAGAGTGTCAAATATTGAAGATTATGCAGTCCCAAAAGAGTTTGAATATGTGTTTAAGGAAATACCAAGATTACCCCCTAAAAGAGACATTGATTTATCTATAAATATGATGCCTCGAGTGGCTCCAGTATACAAGACCCCTTACAAGATGAGTACACAAGAATTGAAGGAATTGCAAATACAACTTGAAAATATTCTAAAGAAAGGGTATATATTCCCAAGTGTGTCACCTTGGGGTGCCCCAGTTTTATTTGAGAAGAAAAAGGATGGAACATTGAGACTTTTCATTGACTTCAGGAAGTTGAACAAGGTAATTGTGAAGAATAAGTATATGTTGCAAAGGATCGATGACCTCTTTGATCAATTGAAAGATGAAAAAAATTTCTCCAAGATTGATCTTAGGTTAGGTTATCATCAAGTAAGAATTAAAGAAGAATACATTAGAAATACTTCTTTGAGAACAAGGTATGGTCATTATGAGTTCATAGTGGTGCCATTTGGGTTATCAAATGCACCAACTGTCTATGTTTAATGAATGGTATTTTCAAAGAATACTTAGATAAGTTTGTCATTGTATTTTTAGATGACATTCTTATATATTCTAAGTCAGAGGAAGATCATGAACAACACTTGAGGATGGTGTTACAAGTAATAAGGGAGCATCAGTTGTATGCCAAATTGAGCAAGTGCTCATGTTATCAGAAGCAAATTCATTATTTGGGGCATATCATTTCAAAGGAAGGGATAGTAGTGGATCCCGAGAAAGTAGAAGCCATTAGAGGATGTTCAACACCAAAGAATGTGACAGAGGTTAGATAATCCATGGGCATTGTAGGCTACTATAGGATATTTATTGAAGGATTCTCAAAGATTTCACACCCAATCACTTCCTTGCAAAAGAAGGGTGTGAATTTTTACTGGACATTGGATTGTGAAAAGAATTTTCCAACACTTACAAAAATTATTAACAAGTGCTCCAATACTAAGGATTGTTGATCCAAATGAAGACTTCATTGTATGCACAGATGGATGTAAAGAAGGACTTGGTGGAGTCCTCAGTCAAAATGGGTTTGTTGTATGTTATGAATCAAGGAAGTTGAAGGAGCATGAAAGGAACTATGCCACTCATGATTTGGAGTTGGAAGCCATAGTGCATGCTTTGAGGAAGTGGAGGCACTACCTCATGGGGAAAATGTTTGAGCTGAGGACAGACCATAATGGTCTGAAATATTTATTTGATCAACCAACTCCAAATGTTAGGCAAAGTAGGTGGTTAGAATTTCTCAATGAATATGAATTTGATATAAAGCATATCAAAGGGAAAGAGAACAAATTTTCTGATGCACTCAATAGAAGAGTGCATGAGTTAAATGTTACATCCATTAGCATGTACCAATCAGATTTGAAAGACTTAATTTTGAAGGCTGGAAAATCAGATTTTCAATACAAGGAATTAGTGGCAAAGTTATAGCAAGCTATTTTGCAGCAGAAAATTGAAGACTATAAGCTAGAAAATAATGAAATTCTCATGTACAGGGGCATCTATGTACCAAATTCCTAGGAATTTAAAAATATAATATTAAGATAAATGAATAATGTACCTTATGTTGGGCACCCAGGTTATCAAAAAACTATTGCAGCTGTCAAGAGCCAATATTATTGTCCAGACATGAAGAAATAATTTGTTGATTTTATTTTAAAATGTTTGGAATGTCAAAAGGTAAAGGTTCAGCATAGAAACCCAACTAGTTTTCTACATCCATTACCCATTCCTGAGTGGAAATGGGAAGTTGTAACAATGGATTTCATCCCCAACCTGCCCAAAAAAAACAAGCAACATGGTTCTATCATGGTAGTGGTGGATAAGCTTACTAAAGCTACCCATTTTATTCCAATAAATCTCACTCACAAGGAAACTAACATTGTTGATTTTTATATGAGAGAAATTGCCCGATTACATGGTATACCCAGGACAATTGTGTCTGACAAAGATCCAAAATTTACATCAAATTTTTGGAAGGGATTATTTAAGGGATTTGGAACAAATTTAAATTTTAGTACAACTTATCATCCAAAATCAAATGGACAAATAGAGAGGGTGAATCAAGTGATTGAGGATATGTTGAGGATGTATGTGATGGATAAACCATAAAAATGGGAAGACTACCTACACTTAATAGAATTTGCTTATAAAAATGGGTACCAAGCATCTCTAAAGATGAGCCCATTTGAGGCACTTTATGGAAGAAGGTGCAACACATAGGTAAGATGGGACAACCCAACAGATAGAGTAGTATTTGGGACAGAATTACTCAGGAAAATGGAAGAGAAATGTTGAAAATAAAACATAATTTAAAGGTTTCCCAAGATAAGAAGAAAATATATGTTGATAAGGGCAGAACTCATAGGGAATTTAAAGTGGGGGACCATGTATTCTTGAAAGTGAAGGCCAACAAAAGTTCCCTAGAGTTGGGAAATTTTTCAAAGTTGGTAGCTCGCTATTGTGGGTCGTTTGAAATCCTAGAGAGGATTGGGTCTATAGCATACATGTTTGTCTTTCCTACATCAATGACCATTCATAATGTATTTCATGTATCATTTCTTAAGAAATATATACCTGATGCTAATCATGTTATTGATTGGAATGTGATTCAGGTGGAGCAATAAGGTGTTTTCCAAGTACATTTGGTATGCATTATGGACTAGAAAATCAAACAACTCTGAAATCGAGACATGGATCTTGTAAAGGTCCAATGGACCTGGTATGGTCCTGAGGAAACAACTTGGGAGCATGAAGATGATATGCGGGCATAATACCCGCATCTTTTTGAGGATTTTTGAAATTTTGGTTGTATATGTGTATATATTTCATTAAAGATAGTGCATAAATAAGGGGAGGGGAATGTAATACCCTTAGGCCGAACCCAAACTGTAAATGTAAATAAAAAAGTACTTAATTTTGAGAGTTGTTTGATATCATTTTTGCGTGCACCTTCCATTGTATAGTGTGCACATGTACTGTGCACTAAAATGATGAAGTGTGCACATTCCAGGATACTGTGCGTAGAAAACTTAAGTGCACACAATTTTGAGGCCAAATAGCCTTTGTGTATATGTTTCATTTTGTAGGCTGGTGAGCTAGTTTATTATAAGCCAAAAGTATTATGTGATGATTAGGCCAGAGATCCTAGATGTTGAAGGCTAGTGGGCCTATTTTTGTATATGTAAAACTCATATCATTAATATTATACATCGTTGTGTGTAGATCGAGCAAGATAAAAGAGTATGGGGGACTAAAATCCACTAGTTGGGGAAAGGGGGCTAAAAGTTAAGGATAAGGGGATAAGATAGGGAGCTTAAGCCAAAAAGGAATACCATGTTAATATTCCTTAAAGTATAATGTATGGATAATGATTTTATCCTAAGTTCTAAGGATGGGGGCAAGTGGGCCAAAGTAGCTCTCAACATGACAAGTGTCAAGTTGGGAACATGCATACATATAGTATGGACTTAGTTCATTTTCCCATTCATTCATTCGATCATCATTCACTCACTCATTCAATTGTCCTTCGTACCTTCTTGTACCTGTATCTGTAACCGTACATGTATCTATACATGTATCCATACATGTACTTGTACCTGTACTTGTATCTGTACCAGATTAGCTTAGGAGTTGAACTAAAGAAGCGGGTTGTCAGGCCCATGGGATATTGAAGAGGTGGGTTGTTAGGCCTATGAGAAATTTCTCTCTAGGTGAGAGAATTGTTGGGAATTGATTTCCCGAAGGTGCCAAACTGCAGCTACATGGCTCTGAGATTTCTTGTTCGGCCTGTTGAAGAAGCCCGAAAGGGAAGTGGGGAAGCCAAAGGACTATTGAGAAGAGAAGGGCACACTTCCTGGGGTGGGATAGGCATGTGGGGATTGAGGGACTGTAGGTTGTTAGTTTGAGTTAGCACCTGTGACGGAGTCTTTCCTGTTATCTGAGATACATCAGCATGGTTAGAAATCCCTTTACCCAGGTGGAGTTTAGTTTGAGTTCGGGAGTGACCCACTGTTGAGAGTGATGAGTAGCATGGTCTAAGGCTGGGAGGTTCTTGGAAGGTATACATGTAGTTGGTGATATTCTTACCAAGATAAGTGTCAATTGTGTGTTAAATTACATGTTGCATTATTATTTATACATTTATTTTTATGGGTTTTTCCTATGTGTGTTGCATGTGTATTTTTATTATTGTTTTGTATGAATCTGTGCATTTGCAGAATGTATTTTTTTGTTTTAAGTCATATATAAAGTTCCACAAGATTTTCTATGTGTATATGTTTTAATTTGTATACAGTTCAAAATTTTTATGTGGCATAGCCCAGTTGGATGTTGGGGATGTTACATTTATAAATTCCAATAGTCATGATATGTTCTTAATATAGAGTGATCGAACAACTCATATTTTCATTGATCTTAATGTATACATTGGTTTGTGTCTTAACACCCGATTGGTCCATGATTTGTATTTAAAGAGAATGGAGGGTCATTTGTCAATGATCAATTGTGAGAAAATATCTTGTAAATCTCTCTATAATATTTTATTTTTCATTATTAAATTGCTCCAAGTGGCCACGTCGATTGGGGTTGTGGATGTTTCCCCATAGGGGTTTTACCACGTAAAAACATCGATGTTTTGATCTTTGATATTGTTGCGTGAGTGCTTACGAATGTTAGGATATTAAGACACTTAGGAGTTAGATACGATCAACATGGTCTAATATATCGTTAGGTAAAAGTATGTTTCTTTAGTATGCATTTGTAGTTAAGTAATCTGATGGTCACAATATATTCTTGACAGAGTGATCTGAAGGTTCATATTCTTCTCGATCTTAATATCTACGTTTATTTGTGGCTTAACACCCGATTCATCCATGATCTCTATTTAAAGAGAATGGAGGGATATTTTTCGATGATCGATTGTGAGAAAATCTCTTGTAAATCTCTCTGTAATATTTTCTATTGCATTAATAAATTGCTCCAAATGGCCACATTGGTTGGGGTCGTGGATGTTTCCCCACGGTGGTTTTACCAGTTAAAAACATCGATGTGTTGATATTTGATCTAGTTGTGTGAGTGGCTACTGAAGGTGATTATCCTCTGTTAGAATACCTATGTTTTTGAACATGGTATTAGAGTGCATTTGAATACCCGCTCTCATTGTAGATCGAGATTGTGAAGTCATTTTGTCACATCTCTCGTTTCTACCATTTTTGTATACTTATATGTTGAGAGTATTGTTCCATTGTGACTGGAGCACTCTTTTCAATTATGAATGTCTTTCATTTCACTCGAAAAGTTTTATGTTCTCCCAAGATACGGTCATTTCAGTCAAATCCAGAGGTATAAATCTTGAATATGCCCTTTTAAATTTTTACAGAGATAATATTTTGGTTTTATTTTTTTATTTTTGGAATACTACTCTTTTCAATCTGGGTATGCTCTTTTCCCTATACTCTATGCGATCTCGTAAAATCAGAAATATATTGGAAAGGGTTTCCATGTTTGTGTATGCTCAGTAAATTGAAAACAAAGGGAAAATTTGCATTTGTCAAGTAAGTTAACCAAGATCTAACCCTTGTTGTCATTGAGAAGTGAAATTGTTTCTTATGTGAAAAATATTTTTTTATGAGCATGTTCTCCAAGATCATCTTCCACAACAACAACAAAAACACCCCCAATCCTCCTTAACAATACAATTTATTTTGAAATACATCACTTGGTTAAAAGTTGTTTTATTAAGTAAGAGGTCTTGAGTTGAAGTCTCTTTTTTGTTACTTTTTTTTGAAAAGAAATTCATGCATCCATTTTAAAGTGTATTTCACTTAAATTATAAAAGTGAATCACTATAAGTAGCTTTAATATTTTATTTTAAGTTATTTATTTTACATGCAACTTTCATTTATAAAGTAACTTCAATGTAAAAGTGATCCCTGCTTATTTTATAAAAGTGGGTCACTTCATAAGCAACTTACTTGTAAAAGTGATATTATTAGAAGGAGGGGTATCACCACATGGACCAACTTCTATTTTCCATGTGGCTCTTTGGTTACCATTTATGTTATTTTTAAAATGGAATAACTTTCACATCTGAAGCCCGTTTTTGGTGTCGTTTTTTTGAGACACCTATTCTCCCAAGAGCATTCCATCCAAGTCATCAGTTTCAAATTTTAAATCCATATTCTCTACATATTTGATATGGCTTCTCCCAATGATATTTTTCTCACCATTACCAACTACTTATGATGGAAATCCCATATGGAGGATGTATTAAGAAGTAAATGTTTGTATAGGATTACCTTGGAAAAATAACAAGAACCCATTGATCATGACAAGTATGTTAAGCCCTAAATAGTGGCACATTATCCCTTAATTGGGGAATACTACATTAGTATTGTTATTTTTTTTATGTCAGCTTGGGACCATTAGTTGTAATTGTACCTCCTAGTCTCCTATATATACCAAGGAGACCTTTTCATTTGGAATCATCTTGCATTGGTAAATTTATGTGGTGTATAAGGAGGTTTCCCCATCGAAGAGGCTTATTATATGAAATTCTCTCTTTGTCAAGGTGTTGAGTACTTATTCTGAGGTTTTTAATGTTATTTTTGCATTTGGTTCTTAACATTTGGTATTAGAGCTCAAGGTCTTGGGGTTTTGTTGCTGCATCTGAGACACCTTGGCATTTTCGCTATAATTTTTTTCTACAAAGTTTTAGAAGGAACTCCTTGGAGAATATTTTAGATGGATCAAGGTACTTGGGGTTCAAATTTTAGCTCCTGAGGCCTTATACTTTCGAAGATATAGCCTATGTAAAGTAGGGTTCTGGAATCATCCTGAATTTAGTCATCGCAAAATTTATGCTATAAATTTTTTTTTGTGATGTTTCAGACCTTGAAACTTAAAGGATATTCATAGAAATTATCAAGGTAGCTTTGATAAAAATTTCATCTTCTGGGTCATCCTAATTTTGTAGATAAACCATGTGTAAGATAGGGTAGCTTCCTAGTCATATTAACTAGTCTCAAACAAGTGTTCCGGGTAAAATAGTGGTATCTTATTTAGTGATTATCCAAATTAAGTGAGCCTGGTTACATTAGACAGTGGAAATTCTTTAGTATTTCTGGTGCAAGTTTTAGAATCAAATATTAGATATTGTTCTCTTGCCACGCTTTACAAGTATGCTCTCCTGGAAGGGCCAAAAATCATCAAGGTGTGGGGAAGTTACCATAACTTCCACTTGGCACATCCATTTTTGATCAAACCTATGGCATTGTAGAGAAGATGTATCAAAGAACTACAAAACATAATTTTCAGACCCAGAAGGGCCAAAATTTTGGAGATATAGCAGAAGAAATATCATCTAGAAGAACCACCTCGAAATCAAGGTTTAAAAGTGATACTTGACCAACATGCCACCAAAAAACTGAAATTATACACCAAATAAGCCTTCAGACAGTCCTACTTGGACTCTTGATGAAGGTGATGAAATTTGCAAGGACATAAATGATTTAAAAAATAAGACAATAAAAAAATATGAACTACAAGGGATGATGGATTCAACTGAAGCTAAGTTGGAGGAAATAATGGATACTAAGATGGATGGTTTAAAACGGGATATCATGGAAGGATTGAAAAATTCACTAATAGAGAGGCCACCTGGAAGTAAAAATGTATCCCATGAAATTCATGATTAGGACACAAGGAAGATGAATCAAGACTGGAGAAACTCCAACTTTGGGTTGAAGACCAACCACTTTCCTAAGATCGATATGAGAAATTTTGATGGCAAGGATCCAATTACATGGATACTTCAGATGGAGCAGTTCTTTGATCTATATGATGTGTTACACACACAAAAGGTACGAATTTATTCTTTATATTTAGAACCCAATCAATTTGTGTGGTATCGATAGATTTTTTCTTGAAAATCACTTGTCACTTGGACAATTTTCATGGAAGAAATGATAGCACACTATGAGGATACAAGGAGAAATACCTTATTTATCCAATTGATAAATCTCAAGCAAAAGGGTTCAATTTCAGAGTGCATTGAGAACTTCCAAAGATGGAATATAAAGGTAATGAATATTCTGAATGAGCACCTAATTGATGTATTCATAGGAACTTTAAAGGATAACATTCAACATGAGGTTTTCCTTTGGGAACCCAAATTAGTGGAGAATGTGTTTAGGATGGGGAGAAATGTTGAAATTAAAAATATGGTTATGGCTACTAGAAGGACCACTCCTAACATATATCGAGAGAATATTGTTCCTTCTTTTAAAATGTGTCAACCTAAAAGGTTCACACCTCAACAATTGGAGGAAATAAAAACAAAAGGTTTATGCTTTGATTGTGAAAACAAGTACAATAAGGAACATAAGTGTGGTGAGAAGAAATTATTCTACATAGATTGTGAAGAGAAAGAAGAACAAGAACAAGAACCATCTCAAGATGAAAATGTAGAAGATATTTCTTCTGAAGAGTTGACTTCCATGATATCATGTAATGCATTGGCTAGAATTAGCACTCCTCAAACCCTCAATATCGAAGGATATATCAAAAAGTAAAAGGTAATAGTCCTAATTGATTATGGTATTACTCATAATTTCATTTACCATAAATTAGCTAAATCTCTCAATTGCTTTATATATCTAGCTCCAGAGTTTCAAGTAATGATTTCAAATGGAGAAACTATCAATTTCTTAAGAAAATTCCATAAGATCAATCTTACTATGGGGGAATATGTAATTATATTCCAATGATTGTTATACCCATGGGTGGTACTGATGTCGTACTAGTAGTACAATGGTTACAATCATTGGGAACATTGGCTTTTGATTTTCAAGAATTGTTCACAAAATTTTCATTGGAAGGAAAGGAAATTGAGTTAAGGGGTATCACAGAGACACCCAGCAAGGTGATAAGCTCTAATGGCATGACAAAATTATTGAAAAAGGGGCATCAGGGTGTAACTGTACAATTATTCTTACTAGATGTTCAAACATCTAAGACGTTTGTTCCCATAGATCTCCAAGGGATCATTGATATGCATTCCAAAGTATTTGAAGATATTTCCATAGGTATTCCACCCACTCAAAATCATGATCATGATATTCACGTAATTCTTGGGAGTGTTCCTCCTAACATCAGGCCTTACAGATACCCTTATGCCCAGAAGAGTGAAATTGAGGGTATGGTTGAAGAAATGTTTGAGGTTGGAATTATTAGACCTAGCCAAAGTTCTTACTCTGCACTGGTAGTAATGGTGCTCAAGAAAGAGGGACCATGGTGTATGTTTCCATATTATAGAGAGATCAACAAGATCACTATTAAAGATAAGTTTCACAGTCCCTTTATTGATGAAATGTTAGATGAAATACATGGAGCAATCTACTTCACAAAGTTGGATCTTTGTTCAGGGTATCATTAAATTATAATGAAGGAAGCAGATATCCCAAAAACAACATTCTGAACTCATGAAGGCCATTATGATTTTTTGGTCATGTCTTTTGGCCTTACAAGTGCACCTTCCACATTCCAAGGGTTGATGAATTCCATTTTCAAGCCCTTCGAAAATTTTTGTTAGTATTTTTTGATGATATACTAATCTATAGAAATTCTTCGGAGGATCATGTTTGACATGTTGACAAGGTGCTACAACTACTAAAGGAGAAACAACTATATTCCAAACCATCCAAATGTTTCTTTGGGGTGAAGGAGGTAGAGTATTTGGTTCATATTGTATCTCATGAAGGTGTCAAGGTAGACCCTAACAAGATTAAGGCCATGATGTACTGGTTGATTCCCAAAGAATCTTAGCGGATTTTTGTGTTTGACAAGTTACTACTGCAAGTTTGTTCGGAAATATGGAAGAATAGTAGCACCTTTCACAGAATTAAATAAGAAGGATGAATTTTCATGGACTCTAGAGGAAACTCAATATTTTAAAAAAATTAAAGAGGCGATGTGGAAAGCTCATGTATTGACCACACCAGACATCACAAAATCATTTATTGTGGAATGTGATGCCTCGAGAAATGGCATTGGTGTTGTTCTAATGCAATAAGGAAGGCCCCTAGATTTTGAAAGTCGGCCACTTAAGGGAAAGGACTTACACAAACCCATTTATGAGAAGGAAATGATGGCAATAATTCATTCATTGAAGCAATGGCGCCCTTACCTAATAGGTAGGCACCTCAAGGTCAAAACATATCAAGATATTCTTAAATACTTCTTGGAATAAATACTATCTTCAGAAGAGAAACAAAAATGGGTGACCAATATGTTGGGTTATGATTTTGAAATCATCTACAAAAAATGGAAGCAAAATGTTGTGGAAGATGCATGCTCAAGAAAGTATGAAGATGTTGAGTTCTTTCTTTGTCTTATCTCGAGCATCCAACCTGATTGGATAATAGAAGCGAGGGATGAATGGAAGAATGACGAAAATCTATGGACTCTCATTCAAAGGTTGCAGTAGGATTCTAGTGCATCATATACATTTACATGGAAAAAGGATTCACTATGGTACAAATATCGCTTAAATTTATGTAAGAACTCCCAACTCAAACAAAAGGTAATCTTGGAATTTCACACCTCTCTGGTAGGAGGGCACTCAAGATTTTTGAAAACCTACCATAGGGTCAAGAAGGAATTTTTTTGAGATGGCCTTAAAACTGATCTTCATAAGTTTTTGGTAGAATGTTTGGTTTTCCAACAAAATAAGGTGGAAACAATTAAGATTCTAGGTATTTTACAACCATTATCCATCCCAATTCAGTGTTGGGAGGAGGTTTCAATGAATTTCATCACAGGGTTACCAAATTATGAAGGAAAGAGTGTCATCATGGTGATTATTGATAGACTGGCCAAGTACACACACTTTTTTGTACTCTCTCATCCTTTCAAATACAATAAAGTTTCCACCGCATTCATGGAGACAGTTCAAAAGTTACATGGAAGCCCAAATATTATTGTAAGTGGCAAAGATCCCATCTTCACTAGACATTTTTGGACAGAATTATTTTCTTGTTTGGGTACTCAATTGGCTCATAATTCATCTTATCATCCTTAATCTGATGGACAAAATGAGATAGTGAAAAAATGTCTAGAAGGCTACCTTCGTTGCTTTGTCTCTGATAAACAAACACAATGGTTCAACTAGTTACCCTTGGCAGAATGGTGGTATAACACTTTCTTTCATACTGCAACAAAAATGACACCATTTATGGCACTCTATGGATATCACCCACCTTCCATCACTTCTTCTCTAAAATAAAAATCGAAGGTTCAAGTAGTTGAATATCACATTGAGCATCAACAAAAAGTTCTCCAACTCTTAAAGGATAACATGACCATAGCACTAAATCACATGAAACAACAAGAAGATCAACATTGTAGTGAAAGAAGTTTTGAAGTAGATGATTGGGTATTTTTAAGACTACAATCATATAAACAGATGTCCATCAAGCAAGATAAGAAGGATAATAAATTATCACCAAAGTACTCTTTCCCTTATAAGGTGTTGCAAAAGATTGGTACCATGGCATACAAATTGGAGTTGTCTGGATCTTCGCAATTACACCCTTTTTTCCATGTTTCATGCTTAAATAAGGTTATAGGTGACAAGATCATATTTCAAACTATATTTCCAAAACTTGACGAGGAAGGAAAAATCATATTGGAGCTTGAATCTATCACTCACACAAGAATTCGTCAGCTGAGGAATAGATCCATTTCAGAGTATCTCATTAAGTGGAGGAAACTACCTCCTCAATATTCCACTTGGGAAGGTGATTCTTTTATACAGAAGCATCCATAATTACTCAAGCATTACAGACAACACTTGCCTGAAGGGGAGGGGCATTTTAAGCCTTAAATAGTGGCACATTACCTCTTAATTGGGGCATATTACAATAGTATTGTTATTTTATTTATGTCAGCTTGGGTCCATTGGTTGTAATTGTACTTCCTAGTCTCTTATATATACCAAGGAGACCTTTTCATTTGGAATCATCTTGTATTGGTAAATTTATGTGGTGTATAAGGAGGTTTCCCCCTCCAAGAGTCTTAGTATCTTAAAATCTCTATTTGTCAAGGCGTTGAGTACTTATTATGAGGTTTTTTATGCTATTTTGGTATATGGTTCTTAACAAGTATACCAAATGGGTTAATAGGAATGACAAAGTACCTGGACTAATCAGCATGCCCATATCTCATGATTTAAAGTTTCACCTTCAAGGAATTTAGGTTCTAGATAAATCCTGGGAAAAGATTGAAGTTTGTTTTGGTAAACACAATATTATTCAAGCTCACCAGTTGGAAAATCAGTTAACGAATTTAAGTCCAAATGATTTTCCTTGCATTGAATATTACTTAGCTAAGTTCAAAACACTTGGACTTTTGTTTATAGAGTGCCAACTAGATATGAAGGAAGATTGATGCATATATGTTATTCTCTCTAAGACTATTAGTGCATATTATGTTTTTGTATCTACCTTTTATGCCACTAGAGAAGCTCCAGGGAGTGCTAATTATAAACATCCCTCTCTTAATTCATTTTGTGATGCTCTAATTCGAGAACAAGATAATCTTGTGCAACTTGGACTGATCTTCAATGTAGGTGCATCCAACAAAGCCTTAGTGGCCTAGCAGAAAGATAAATCCAAGAATCAGAAGATGCAACATCCTCACCACATCAACAAGCAAAACAAGGGTCTCAAACCCTCTCTTCCAGCTTCTAGTCCTAATGGTGATAAAGGAGAAAAATATTAAAATAAGAAGACTGACAGACATTGTAACTTATGTGGGAAATATGGTCATGTAGAGTCAAAATATTTTAAGAATATGAAATCTTTGGAAGCAATGATGAAGAAGCACAACATTAGTATTGATTATTTCTCTTATAACTCTTATTCTCATGGACATGCACTTTCTTCTCCTGGTTTCTCCTTCAATGAAACTTTTACTCATTATTCTTATGAGTGGCTTGTTGATTTTGGAACATCTTATCATATGGCTAAAGATAAAGCCATATTTTATGCTCTACATGAATGTAACACCAATAAAATATTTGTTGGTGATGATATATCTCTTAGTGTTGTAGGGTCTGGAATAGTTCAGGTAGATAATGGTCATTTCAATTATGTATTATGTGTTGCAAGTCTTTCCTACAACCTTCTATCATTATATTAGATTACTCATTCATGTGAAGGTAAAACCTTAGAGTTTTCACCTCACCAAGTTGTAATTATTAATTTAAAAGATATTAAGCATGTTCAACTAAAATTGTTGATGATATTACCAGGTTGTACAAGTTTGATAACTTTGATTCATATATTTTCCATGAAATCCACTATTCCATTTACACCACAACAAAATGGTGTTGTTGAAAGAAACAATTGCACATTAAAATAAAATGGCTAATTGTGTCATCTAATCTAAGGGATTAAGTCTTAATTATTGGGTTGAAGACATTAACTGTGCAAATTACATAGTAAATTGCACTACCACAAAGGCTCTAAAATATATAACACTCAAAGAAGCATGGAATAAAATTAATCTAGATGTAAGCTACTTTGGTGTATTTGAAAATGTAGCATGGGCTCAAATTCATGATGAGAAAAGAAAAAATTTACTGCCTAAGAGTGAGAAGTGTGTTTTTGTTGGTTATTATGAAAATGTCAAAGGTTACAAACTTCTTCAACCTCATTCCAATGAAATTATTATTAGAAGAGATATTAAATTTAATGAAAATCTATTGGCCTATCATCCTAATTTAGAGTTTGTGCCTTCTTCATCCTGTGAGCCATCTTCGTCATTTGTGTAATATTTGTTCCTATTCTAGTTTCTTCTTCTTCAGATGATGATAGTGAGGATGAAAATCCACCTCCACCTACTCACCTTCCTCCCGATGATTCCATTGAACATGAACCTACACTAGCACAATAGCTTCCTCAATGGGTCCATTCAACTCAAGAGCATCCAATGATCTTTTCAGTGATCCTTCATATCAACATCAAACATGTTCATAGTTCAAACGAGCCTCTTCTATTTTGACTCAAGTTTCATAGAATCGTGATCCAAAGACATTTTCAGAATCTT
>SNQJ01S0004107.1:30694-57165 GCA_010110895.2 Picea sitchensis
TGATCTTTTCAGTGATCCTTCATATCAACATCAAACATGTTCATAGTTCAAACGAGCCTCTTCTATTTTGACTCAAGTTTCATAGAATCGTGATCCAAAGACATTTTCAGAATATTTAGGTCATCCAAATTGGGATACAACAACGAATGAAGAGTATTGTTCTTTAATCACAAACTATCCATGGGATCTTGCACCTCTTCCAAAAGAAATAAAACTTGTCAGATGTAAATGGGTGTATAGAACTAAGTATGCATCATATGGAAGTGTTTAAAGACACAAGGACCATTAGTTACCAAAGGATTCTCTCAAGTTGAAGGCATTAACTATAATTGAACCTATTCCCCCATAGCCAAAATGAATTGCATCTGCCTTGTTCTTTCCCTTATTGCCTCACATAAATGGGAGGTTGATCAGATGGATGTTAAATTTTCCTTCTTGCATGGGGATTTTCAAAACGAAATCTACATGGAAAAACCTCATGCCTATGTCCATAATGACTCCATCCCTTCTTTCCACCTTATGAAATTTATTTATGGTATTGATCAAGATCCTTGAGCTTGGTATGCCAAAATTGATCACTTTCTTCTTGCTACTGACTTTTCTAGATGTTATTCTGACCCTAATGTTTATACCAAGAAAGTAGGAGGAAGGAATTTTTTTTTCCAAGTCTAAGTATGCTTGTGACCTTCTTCCTCACTTTCACATGGAATATTTTAAACCATCCCCTTCTCCCTTCTAATTTGGAGTCAAACTTGTTGCCACCTGTACTTCTCTCAAAGTTTATTCCACTTTGTAACGTCAATTAGTTGGTAGCCTCTTATATTTGACTCATACCTATCCTAATATTTCCTTTGTTGTTGGTCTTGTTTACCGATATATGCAAACACCCCATGAAATTCATTGGAAATCAACTAAAAGGATACTTTGGTATGTCCAAGGTACAGTTCATTTCTATATACATTACAGCTCAGGGGGGATTCCTTTATTTGTTGGTTTCACTGATTCAAATTGGGTCAGTAACCCTGATGATAAAAATTATACTACAAGTTATGTTTTCATCCTTGGTTCAGGACCTGTCACTTGGGCCTATATGAAACAATGAGCTATTGATCCTTCTTCAACAAAAGAAGAGTATAGAGAAATTATTAATGCAATTCAAGAAGCCTTGTGGCTTCGAAAGATCCTTTCAAATTTTGGATTCCAGTAGCAGCATGTGAAAACCCTCTGGTGTGACAATAAGAGTGTCATCAAGCTCGCCAAATACCCAGTACAACATAAGTGCAACAAACACATTGAGCTACACATGCAATTCATCTAAAAGATCATTCATGATCAAGTTATTAAAGTTCTCTTTTTCCCTACAGAAGATCAACTTGTTGACATATTCACAAAGTCTCTTACATAAGCGAAGTTTTACAAAATTTGATCTATGTTAGGAGTTCAGGAAGTTTTCATTA
The DNA here is from genome assembly GCA_010110895.2 of Picea sitchensis. Classification (NCBI taxonomy): domain Eukaryota; kingdom Viridiplantae; phylum Streptophyta; class Pinopsida; order Pinales; family Pinaceae; genus Picea; species Picea sitchensis. Next base: position 32,152 of record SNQJ01S0004107.1, read on the forward strand.
AGAGGGTATAGGCTCTAATTCCTCCTTTCTCATCCTATTGTATCACCTTTGTAAATCCTTCAATCCTATCCCAAGTTGTTCTTAAGGGGGGATGTTAGGATATTTAGACACTTAAGAGTTAGTTAAGATCAACTTGGTCTAATGTGTCGTTAGGTAAAAGTGTGTTTCTTTAGTATGCATTAGCATGCATTTGTAATTAGGTAATATGATGGTCACGATATGTTCATGACATAGAGTGATATGACGATTCATATTCTCCTTGATATTAATGTATACATTGATCTATGGCTTAAAGAGCATGTAGGGTCATCTATCAATGATAAATTATGAGAAACTCTCGTGTAAACATCTCTTTAATATTTTATTTTTCATTAATAAATTTCTCCAAGTGGCCACATTGGTTTGGGTTGTGGATGTTTCCCCACAGGGGTTTTACCATGTAAAAACATTTTTATGTTGATCTTTGATATGGTTATGTAAGTGTTTACTGAAGGTGTTCGTCCTCTGTTGTTATACCCGTGTTGTCGAACAATTGAAGGTGTTCATGCTATGTTGGAATACATGTGTTGTCAAACATAAAACTTAGGATATTTGGTATGTTATAATTGGTATCAGAGCTAAGGTTACAAAACTAGGGGTTGTATGGTCTCAAGAAATAATAATCAATGTGTATAACAGAGTTTTCATCAAAATAAGGTATGAAGGAGAAATAATAATATCATCTCTCTCACTGTAATTGCCATAGATATAAATGTAGAGGTTTTTCTACTGTAATTATTTTCATCCAATGGAATAAATATCTTACCTTCAGTTTTAATGAGTTTCCAACAAATATGATATCTGAGAATAATTTATCTAGTCATTGGATGTCCATCTCTGCAAATAGGATTCTAACTTTGGACATTCAGGTTTGAAAATTCATCGAACACATAAGAGTGTGTATGTTTATTTTTCACTATTGGTCACCTAATGGTATTTTTTTATAGACTCATATTCACAAACATAATTTACCCATATGATATTCATGTTGGTTACAGAAGGAATATTCGCAAGTACAATATCCAAGCCATATTGGTCAAAACATACAAAAAATAAATAAATTCCTAATACTCTATTTTAGTCTTTTGATGGAGGTTCAAATTCAAGAGTAACAGAAAACACTACAAAATGTTCTTGATAGAAGTCAGGAAGAGCCATTAACATTGAAAAACAGAGTAATTTTACATTCAAAGGACTAGCTCATTTGCTAGTTGTAGTTTTATCAATTAGGTGGTTATATTTCAAGACTTTACTATGATGCCATGGATGATCAAATTGACTCTCTTTTCCACAGGGATTGTTGACATTCTCATGTAATGAACATGGAATCATTTATTTACTTGAACAAAATTAATGGGTATTAATTCATATCATGTTTATTCCATCACAGGTAACCAGATTTTCCCTTTATAATCCATTTTTGTTATTATTGATTTTTTCAATGACTAGCTCCAACAATTAAGAGAATTCCACTACGTTGACAATCCATTATTTACATGTTGATGAAGATAAGAAGCAATACTCTCAACCAGTATGTAACATGTAAATTACTATCACACATTGATGCTCACAACTCATGAGAAATCACTATGCTTGAGAAGATCCTGACATTGGTTATCAATCTGCTAGAAAATTTTAATTTTTAGGGGTAGAAAATACTTTCGAATTATATTTGCCACAAGGTATCATTTTTCTAAAGAAATCAAAAAATATTTCCATTATTTCCTTGTATAGAAGAGAATCCCACATTGAGGAGATAAATTTTCTTGTCTCCTTTGCATCTTGTTGGATATTCAATGATGGATGACTTATTTCTGTATTTACAATACACATATCTACTAATGCTTAATTACTTGATATGTTATTCAATTTTTCCTATTATATAAAACTTCTGATTGTGGGTAGTTGTATTGAAACTTCTTATTTTGTATTAAGTAACTTGTATTCTTAGAATGTCTTTGTGAAATTTGAATTATTTTTGTTGTGTGCTAAAAATGAGAGTTGTCTACATGAACAAATATGGGAACAATGTCTGTAAATAAACTAAATGAATGTAAAATAAGTGATGTTTTTATGTTATAAAATGGAATTCTTAACATCTTGATGTTTGTGATTGCAGTTTATTTGCTTCCCTTCCTATTAAACTCCAAAACTGGGCAATATATTTCCATGGATCCTTGATTTGGTTGTATTTCCTTTGGCTACCCCATTTGAATATGACCCTTATCCATTTCAGTTGTGGGCTCCTTAGGGGTATTCTTTTATCAGAGTTGAATTAGATTTCAATTCCAAAAGATATTTAAGAGTATTTTGTGAATTATATGGTAATGACAACTTGGGAATTATAACCAATTTCCATATTTCATTCGCTAACCAAGAGTCGAGTATGGTTTGGAGTGCAATTTGTCTATAGTTAACCAAACCATTTTTAAAAGTAATTGATTTTCTAAAAAATGGTATTTTTGCATAGATTCTTACCAATTTACACCCAAAAGAGTATCATGATCTAATGGATAAAGAGGATAATCCAAAATATGAATCAAAACATGTGTTCATCACAATTTACAGGTCTATGAAATAATGAGCATCATAGACACTTTGCATAAGTTCATTCACAAATGAATTTACACATAAGGCATATGATAATGATTTGGAGGTGGAGGGATCTGAAATCTACCTCAATGAAGCTCTGGGGCACAAAAATTGGTATGACAGTAGGTTGACTTCATTGATGGATATTTGATTTCAAGACGCCCTCCCGTCACACCCACGGGTCGGAAGGTCCACGTCGACTCACAGGATCTCCTCTTCCCTACTGGCCCGAAGAACTCTAAGGTTCTTTTGTTTCCCTATCGGGAAATCTGCACCCACAATAACTCTCGTGGGATCCCCCTTCCTTTACAAATCAGGAGATTGGACTTCGCGACTTCGTGAATCCAAAGGTCAAGCATAGGTTCCACGAATCCCCGAAACCCAATACAAGTCAACGCTGACCTCTTCTTCTCTCTCCTGTCGAGACTTCTTCTATCGTGATTTCACCATTCGTGATGCCAAGCAACTTGCTTTACCGACTCCTGAACCCCGATGCGCCAAAACTCCGATGCGCTTGCGAGTTGACTTTTCAACGGTCCTTTCACTCCATTGGCATTTCGGAGTTCGCAATATCGTGAATCCTAATGCATATGTTTTGGGCCTTCTCACCATGAAACTCCGATAAGATGTGCCACCTGTCCCCCTCCTGACCCTTGTGGCCCCACACTATCCTTTAGCCTATTGGGATATCGTGTTGCAGGATTTCGTGATTCCTATTTCAAATTTACAGGCTTCAACCTACGAAAACCCGATATACGATCCCACGCGCAAATCCGACGGTCCTTGTGGCTCGGATCAATGGCTCTGCCCCTCTTGAGCTTTGAACCCTCTGAGAATACATCGTTGTATCTCCCTTGCACCTCCGTGAGATCTAACGGCTCACGGGATGTCGTGAATCCTCCTCGGAGAATACCGACCATCCGTTCCTCCTTTTAGAAATCTACGAAATGACTAAGTGTTCTTCAACAAAACTCGTCCACCTACGCACAACTCACAATGCTTGTTTTAACCACTTCACGACACAAGCTCCCCGTGCTTCCCTTCAATGAGTTCGAAGGCCTTACCCTTCCTGAGCTTTTCCACGACTTTCAAGTCCTTCAGAAAACTTCTTGCATGCACTCCTTGAGGCAAACCTTCAATCACGTCTGAGTGTTGAAGTCCCTCGGCCTGCGCACTCCTTGCACGGCTCCTGTGCTCAAGTTCGCCTGTGGGGAAATGAGAACAATGTAAAACTATCTGAGCTTCAGAGACGCAACCTTGAATTCTTGTCAACGCACTCCTTGCAGACACTTCAACTGCACTCCTTGCAAGAATTCTTACTCAGATAGAGAAACAATTGAAACTCATTCCTTCTTCCTCTCAGACTTCAATTCAAACATGAAATCATATAAATATCATATAAATAAAATGTATAACAGGAAGTAAACATTCATGAGCATACCATTCAACATCAGCATACAGAGAACAACACAAAATCATGAATTTGAATCAATCTCTTTCTATTAATCCAAGTATCAGTACATGGGTGTTCTTACATAGCTCTCTGCTTGCTCTTGTTCTTCTTGGATTCAATAATGTTACAATACACAATGAGGGTGTCTATATCCCATTTCCCTCTTGCACTCTCAAACAATCTAATCTAGAATTAAATCCTATCTACCTGCATTAACTACTTTAAATGCCTTCTACCTACTAAGGATGAGAGCTAAAGGCTCAAGGTCCGATTACATAATATAAGGGTGTCTCATCTTAATGGCTCATTTAAGATGGCACAACAATCTAAGGGAATTTCAAAATTTGGATTGGCGCTTGTCCAGTTGTCCGATTGCTTCCATGCTGGCTCGCTTGATGTGGGAGATGCTCCTGCATCATACTCCCTCGCTTGAAAATTTTCATGGGCTCCTATCCATGAGCTTCTGTACGTTCTATCCATGCTTTTGTATCTCTATTTCATTCTCCCAGCTGGCATCTTCAACTGGATGGTTCATCCACTTGACCAGATACTCAAAGTATTGCTTTCTCCTGGTCCTCTTGCCTACTCTCTTGTCCAGTATGCACTCCATATGTGGCTTCTCTGTGACTGGCATCTGCTTTGTCCACTGGATCACTGGTTGCTCATTTCTAGTGTTTGTTTCCTCATCTCTATATGGGTACAAATCCAAGATATTGAATATCATAGAAATTCCAATCCCATCGGGTAATTCAATCTCATAATCATTTGCCCCAAACTTATTTAAGACCCTACATGGCCCGATTTTCTTCATCTTCAGCTTATTATATGTCCCTCTCGGGAACCTTTCTTTCCTTAAATGTGCCAGAACAAGATCACCAACCTCAAACTGAAGTTGTCTCCTGTGTTTGTTTGTTCTACGCTTATATTCCTGGCTTGAATTTAGCATTCACTCCTTCACCCGACTGTGAAGTTCCTTCATCGCTTCTGTGAAATCTTCTGCACTAGCACTCCTAGTCGCAGTCTGTTCTGAATCCCTCAGTTCATAAATTCCCCTGGGTTGCATGCCATAAACAACCTGGAATGGACTCTTCCCTGTGCTTCTGTTCACCGAGTCATTATACGCAAACTCTGCCTGCGGCAATATGTGGTCCCACTGGGTATGGTGCTCTGTCACCAAGATTCTCAACAAGTCTCCCAGAATTCTATTGACCACTTATGTTTGTCCATATATCTGAGGATGATAAGATGAACTAAATGCCAAGTTAGTTCCCATCTTCTTCCATAAGGTCCTCCAAAAATGCCCTATGAATTTGGTATCTCGATCTGAAACTATACTCCTCAGCAACCCATGAAGTTGAATAACCTCTTTGAAAAACAGATTCGCAATGTGAGTTGCGTCACTAGTTTTCTGACATGGAATGAAGTGTTCCATTTTAGAAAATCTATCCACCACCACAAATATTGAATCAACACCTCTTTGTGTTCTTGGCAACCCCAATACAAAATCCATGTTGATTGCATCCCACGACCTCTCCGGTATGGGCAATGGTTGATAAAAACCCACATTCTGCTTCTTTCCCTTCGAATGATGGAAAATTATACACCTGTCTACAAATATCTTGACATCTACTCGCATTTCCGGCCAAAAATATGACTCATCTAGCTTCGCGAACATCTTGTCATAGCCAAAGTGCCCTGCCAATCCTCCACCGTGTTTCTCCTTCAGCAAGTTCTCCCTCATGGAGCATTTCAGAATACATAGTTGATTACCTCTAAAAAGTAATCCTTCTTGGATCATATACTCCATCCATTGGCTTCTATCTCTGAGAAATGGATTCTCATCTGCTTCATACGCCTCCTTGAAATCCTAATCTTCAGTGTACATGTCCTTGAGATCTTCAAAACCCAGCGTTTTGACTCGAAACTCCTGCAACAACAAACACTTCCTGCTCAAAGCATCAACAACTTTGTTAGCAGTACCAGAAATATTTTTTATCATAAAAGTGAAATTCTGCATATACTCAACCCATTTGACATGTTTCTGATTCAACTTCTCCTATTGAGTCACAAACTGCAGTGCATGATTTTCACTGTACAAGACAAACTCTTTGGGAATCAAGTAATGCCTCCATTTCTTCAGTGCCTGTATAATAACATAGAACTCCTTATCATAAGTGGAGTATTTCACCTTCACCTCATTAAGATTCTTGCTGAAATACGCTATCGGTCTGTCTTCCTGACTTAAGACTGCTCTGCTTGCATCGCATTTCACCTGAAATGTTTTCTGGAAATAGACAACACCAAAATTGGTTGTTCCGTGATCTTCCTATTCAACAAATTGAAGCTCTTTTCAGCCTCTTCAGTCCAGTGAAAAGATTTATGTATTTTCTTCATTGTGTCCATCATCTTTGCGCTAATTCCATTGAAATTCCTGATGAACTTTCGGTAGAAACTGGCCAATCCATGAAAACTTCTCACCTCGAAAATACTTCTCGGTGATGGCCAATTCTTGATCACTTCTACCTTATCTGGATCCATCCTCAACTCATTTGCCGAAATAACAAATCCCAAGTAAATGAGCTATGTCTTCATGAATGAGGATTTCTTCATGTTTATCAACAGCTTATCCTGTTGTAATTTCCACATCACTGTAGCCAAATGCTTTAGATGCTCTTCCACTGTTTTACTATAAACCAGTATGTCATCCAAATACACAATGAAAAATTTCCCGATGAACTCCCTCAGGAATTCATTCATCAACCTCATGAAGGTACTCGACGCATTTGTTAAGCCAAATGGAATAACAAGTCATTCATACAAACCCTCATTTTTCTTGAATGTTGTCTTCCATTCATCACCTTTTCTTACACGGATTTGATGATAACCGCTTTTCAAATAAATCTTTGAAAAATATTTTTCTCCACTCAAGCAATCCATCAGATCATCCATCCTCGGCAATGGAAATCTGTACCTGATGGTTATCTTGTTAATCACCCTCAAGTTAGTACACATCCTCCAGCCTCCATATTTCTTCGGACTGAGTACTATTGGAACAACACATGGACTCAAGCTTTCCCTGACTAAACCTTTGTCCAATAACTCTTGTACTTGTCTCTTAACCTCTTCATTCTCTTGCGGCGTCAATCTGTACATGGATTTGTTTGGAAAATTGGCTCCTGGAATGAGATCAATATGATGACTCACACTTCTGATCGGTGGAAATCAATGAGGTAATTCATCCACTACAATGTCAACGAACTCTTCCAGCAGTTCCTGAACTTCTTCTGGTGAATCATCCACTCTTGTGCTAGTCAGAACAATTTTTGGCTTTCTGACCACAATAAATTGTGGATCCTCTTTCTTCTTAACCTCATTAAGGAGTTCCTTCCCACTCATGAGAAGTACAGTGTTTCTTACCTTTGGCTTCACCTCCTTATCCTTTATCGGAAGCAACATGTGTGTCCTCCCATTCTTCTCCAGGGTGTATGTGTTCAGTCACCCATCATGAATCACATTTTTGTCATATTGCCATGGTCTACCTAGCAATAGATGACAAACATCCATGGGAATAACATCACATAAGATCTTATCATTATATCCTCCTATCTTGAATTCAACCAAACATTTTTTAGTGACAGTTACCTGGTGTCCTTTCTGTAGCCACGAAACTTTGTATGGGCTTGGATGATCAGTCGTCTCCAACTCCAACTTCTCTACCATCTCTGTATATATGAGATTGTCCATGCTACCACTATCTACGATGACCTTGCATACCCTATCCTTGGTCTTACAATTAGTCCTGAAAATTCTGGTCCTTTGGAATGAACTCTTCACCTCCTTCTCAGGTGTCAAAAGGACTTTTCGCATCATCAACGATCTTCCACCTTCAGCGTCTTCTGCCTCAACATCCTTCCTCTGTGCTTCAGTGATGTGAGCTTCTCCAATGTCCTTCTTCTTCTCTAGACACTCATAAGACTTGTGTCCATTCTTCCCACATGTGAAGCATGTTATCACTCCACCTCTTCCTCTTCCTCTACCTCTAGTACGAGGAAAAGTGTTGTTGTCAGCATAATCTCCTCTCTGCTCAGTATGCTGCCCTCGTTGTTCAACATATGGCCCTCTCTGTGAGGTTCCACCTCTCTCAACTCATGTCTGAGGTTTCTTTCATTCCTCCCTGGGTTTCTGGTATTTATCCTGGGAAACTGATTTGCCTCTGGGCTGACTTTTGCCTCGGCCCCTCTAACTCTATTTTCGGCTCAGCTTCTCCTCTTCTTTCAAAGCCATATGATAAGCATCTTCCACCGTTCAGATGGTTACCATGCTCATCTCATCCTGAATATCATATCTCAGGCCATTCATGTATCTGGCAACCTTCTCATCATCACTCTCCCGATGACCTGCCCTGATGTTCAGTTTATAGAATTCCTCAGTGTATTCTTTCACTGTCATCAACTTCTGTTTCAGGTTCTGTATTCTCCTGAAGAGAGTAATTTGATAATCCCTGGGGATGAATTTCACCTTCATCTTCGCGATCATTCGATCCCATATTTTGATCTTCTCCTTTCCCTTGCAGCATCTGTCAGCTTGTAGTTCATCCCACCACAATGTTGCATGTCCTCTCAACCTCGTGACAGCATGCTTGACCTTCTTGTCCTCTTCAACATATTCATAGTCGAAGTATGTGTCTAGAGCTCTAATCCAGTCTAGAATCTCCTCTGCATCCAAGTTTCCCTCGTAAACTGGAATGTCCATCTTTTCTCTTGCACCCATCCTTGCAATAGCTCTGATCAAACGCTCGTTTGATGCATCCTCAGCTGAAACTTCTTCTTCACCTTCAGCCTCAGCTTCATCTTCGGAATCACTGAGATCCACTGCACTAGCGGTGTGTCTTTTCACTGTCTCCATGTCTTCGAGTCTATCCCGTAGATCACGCATCTCTCTCTCCATAACTGGATCAGTCATCTGCCTGCCTCTTCTTCTCGGCATTTCCCTATCCTCTGGATTGGGTGTCTGGGCATCCCTTCTCTTGGGCGGCATGGTTAATTCTCCTTTCTCTGCTACAGAAAGCAAAGAATATTTTTGTGCTCTGATACCACTTGATGTCAATATGCCCTCCCGTCACACCCACAGGTCGGAAGGTCCACGTTGACTCACAGGATATTCTCTTCCCTACTGGCCCGAAGAACTCTAAGGTTCTTTTGTTTCCCTATCAGGAAATATGCACCCACAGTAACTCTTGTGGGATCCCCCTTCCTTTACAAATCGAGAGATCGGACTTCGTGACTTCGTGAATCCAAAGGTCGAGTGTAGGTTCCACGAATCCTTGAAACTCGATACAAGTCAACACTGACCTTTTCTTCTCTCTCCTGTCGGGACTTATTCTATCGCGATTTCACCATTCGCGATGCCAAGAAACTTTCTTTACCGACTCCCAAACCTCGATGCACCGAAACTCCGATGCACTCGCGAGTTGACTTTTCAACGGTCCTTTCACTCCATCATCATTTTGGATTTCGCAATATCGTGAATCCTAATGCATATGTTTCGGGCCTTATCGCCAAAAAACTCCAATAAGATGTGCCACATGTCCCCCTACTGACCCTTGTGGCCCCACACTATCCTTTAGCTTGTCAGGATATCGTGTTTCATGATTTCGCGATTCCTGTTTCAAATTTACGGGCTTCAACCGACGAAAACCCGATATATGATCCCACGCGCAAATCCGATGGTCCTTGTGGCTTGGATCAAAGGCTCTGCCCCTCCTGAGCTTTGAACCCTCTAAGACTATGTCGTTGTATCTCCCTTGCACCTTCATGAGATCTAACGGCTCACAGGATGTCGCGAATCCTCCTTGGAGAATACCGACCATCCATTCCTCCTTTTAGAAATCCACGAAATGACTAAGTGTTCTTCAATAGAATTCATCCACCTATGCGCAAATCGCAATGCCTGCTTTAACCACTTCACGTCACAAGCTCCCCGTGCTTCCCTTCTATGGGTTCGAAGGCCTTACCCTTCCTGAGATTTTCCACAACTTTCAAGTCCTTCAGAAAACCTCTTACACACACTCCTTGAGGCAAACCTTCAATCACATCTAAGTGTTGAAGTCCCTCGGCCCGCGCACTCCTTGCAGACACTTCAACTGCACTCCTTGCAGGAATTCTTACTCAGATAGAGAAACAATTGAAGCTCTTTCCTTCTTCCTCTCAGAATTCAATTCAAACATGAAATCATATACACAGTATATAAAGCAAATGTATAATAGGAAGTAAACATTCATGAGCATACCATTCAGCATCAACATACAAAGAACAACACAAAACCATGAATTTGAATCAATCTCTTTCTATTAATCCAAGTATCAGTACATGGGTGTTCTTAAACAGCTCTCTGCTTGCTCTTGCTCTTCCTAGATTCAATAATGTTACAATACACAATGAGGGTGTCTATATCCTATTTCCCTCTTGCACTCTCAAACAATCTAATCTAGAATTAAATCCTATCTACCTGCATTAACTACTTTAAATGCCTTCTACCTACTAAGGACGAGAGCTAAAGGCTGAAGGTCTGATTACATAATACAAGGGCGTCTCATCTTAATGGCTCATTTAAGATGGCACAACAATCTAAGGGAATTTCAAAATTTGGGTTGGCGCTTGTCCAGCTGTTCGATTGCTTCCGCACTAGCTCGCTTGATGTGGGAGATGCTCCTGCATCATTATTGTGGGGTCAAAACCAAAGTTGTCAATATTTCATGGTCATTAGAAGCATGGAGATATAAAAAAAAACATCATGTATTAGGTCTCTCATAAAGGAAGTAAGGGACTGGTGTGAAAACATCTATGATGGTTACCATAACACTATAACCAACTCTGATGACCAGTAAATTCTAGAAGGAAAATGTTTTTCTAAATAGAATATTGAGATTGGGTTGTAATCCTAATGTAGTTACAATTAACTCTTTATCAGTGGCATGCGTAAAGAAGGAAGAGTGCAGGAAGGTTTGAAAATTTCAGAGAACATGTTATTGCATGGTAAATATTGTTATTTATAATTCTCTTATCAATGAGTCGTTTCAAGAAAGAAAGATGCATTAAGCCCTTAAGCTAATAGATTATATGACTTTGAGGGGTTGTTTTCTTGATAAAATTACTTATATCACGTTGATAAAAGGACTCTACAAGGTTGGTGAATCAGATAAGGCCTTTTCACTATTTGAGAAAATGTTGCAAAATATCGTTGCACTCTTCACCATTTGAAGTTTGCTTGTCAATGTGGTTTTGTTGTGCATTATATATGCAGGTCTTGTGCTTGTGTCATATATATAGAGAACCAATAATGGTGGAAACAAAGATTATTTATAATATGATAGAATGTGTTTCTTCTTTCTTTAAAAAAAAACATTATATATCAAGTCTGAACTTACAGTTTGAATGATTCCACTTGTGGAAATGGGAAAGTTTATGGGAAATTGGAACTGAAGCTCTTATTTTCCAACACTTTGTATCATACCCTTTTAAAATATTTTTCACATTGTCACTAGAAGAGTTTTAAATTCTCAATTATTTGGCTAGGGTGGTTTTCATGTCAAGGACAAAAGTATTATATTTTCTCTTGTTGTACCCATAGACTGAAAGACTGTAGAAATACAGAGTGAAAGACTCGTTAGAATGGTGGTAGCTTGTCTCTAAGAAAAGATGTAATGACTATGTTCATTCACAAGAATATGATTATGTTTACAATGAGGCTCTAGCGGCCCTTTTAACATAAATAAAATCCAAAACCCTAACCCCGGAAGATGAAAAGCCAATAGGTTTGTGGACGTTGTTTTAGGTAGTTTGGTGTATCAACTTCTTAGGGGCGTAACTTTAGCATATAATCTCCATTTGGGGAACACGATAGCTCATTGGAAAGGTATTGATGAGGAGATTCATTAGGGGTGTAACTTTAGTATATGATCTCCATTTGGGGAACACGATATCTCATTGGAAAGGTATTGATAAGGACAAGCTCAATCATGTCCTTATAAGTAATTAAGGTTCCCAATCGTGAAAAAACGTCGTTTAGACCCTCAAAATGGCCCCGAAAGTTTAGGACCCGAAAAAATGCTAAAAATAACAAATTGCCAAACAATTGTTTTGAGTCAGCTATAATAGGTGGGTGGCCACCAATATCCACAAGGATCAGTGTAGATTATAACGTGTCTTTTGACTTAGCATCTAGGATCCATATCCTGGTTTTCAGATCATATTTACTTTTCAGAACATCTAGATATTTGTATATTCATATATGACTTTTCTTTGACATTGCATTTATTAATAATCATGAATTCTAGATGTCCACATCATGCACTGGCTCACCTCTATGTCATATCTATATACTTACGTGGTATAGGGGTTGTCCTATGTGGAATCTATGTTTGGGTGGTATCATGCACCAGCTCACCCATATGTCAGATCTAGATACTTACGTGGTCTAGGGGTTGTCCCATGTGGAATCTATGTTTGGGTGGCATTTTAATTGGCATGTCCATCCTACTTGGCATATGAATCCAGGTTTTTAGTTTATAATCATTTTATCAATTTCTCAGATATCGAGATCCCAGATCCATGGTAACCATTTTATATCCATATATGTCTTTTCTTTCACATTACATTTCTTAATAATCATGAATTCTAGATGTCCACATCATGCACCAGCTCACCTCTATGTCAGATATAGATACTTACCTGGTGTAGGGGTTTTCCTATGTGAAATCTATGTTTGGTTGGCATTTTAATTGGCATGTATATCCTACTTGGCATATGAATCTAGGTTTTTAGTTTCTAATCATTTTATCAATTTATTGGATATCTAGATCCCATATCCATGGTAACTGTTGTATATCCATATATGGTTTTTCTTTGACAATGAATTTCTTAATAATCATGAATTATAGATGTCCACATCATGCACCAGCTCACCTCTATGTCAGATCTAGATACTTACATGGTCTAGGGGTTGTCCTATGTGGAATCTATGTTTGGGTGGCATCATGCACCATCTCACCTATATGTCAGATCTAGATACTTACGTGGTCTAGGGGTTGTCCTATGTGGAATCTATGTTTGGGTGGAATTTTAACTGGCATGTCCATCCTACTTGGCATATGAATCTAGGTTTTTAGTTTATAATCATTTTATCAATTTCTTGGATATCCAGATCCTATACCCATCGTAACCATTGTATATCCTTATATGGATTTTTTGTGTTATTGCATTTCTTAATAATCATGAATTCTAGATGTCCACATCATGCACCAGCTCACCTCTTGGTAATCATTGTATATCCATATATGGATTTTTTATGGCATTGCATTTCTTAATAATCATGACGTCTAGATGTCCACATCATGTACCAGCTCACCAACTCACCTCTATGTTTGATATAGATACTTTTATGGTCTAGGGGTTGTTCTTTGTGGAATCTATGTTTGGGTGGCATGATGCACAAACTCACCTCTATGTCAAATATAGATACTTATGTGCTCTAGGGATTGTCCTATGTGGAATCTATCTTTGGGTGGAATTTTAACTGGCATGTCCATCCTACCTGGCATATGAATCCAATTTTTTAATTTATAATCATTTTATCAATTTCTCGAATATCTAGATCCCAGATCCATGGTAACCATGACCAAAAGCTTACCCTACTCACTAGTTGCACATATCTCCATTCCTTCATCGACTACACACAATTTACATGGGAAAGTTTGAACTATACAAATCCTTTAGTAATGGAAGGCATCTCAAGATAGAATACCCAAAAGATAAATAATATGATGATATGATGATGAGAAAAACCCTAATTCAACTTTATTCTCATATACCACTTACAATATAGGTTTAAAGGGATGCCTAGACTGGATTTGTATTTATGAAATGTATGAAAGTGGATTTTTTCTTAATGTGGATGAGGAGGAGACAAATATGTATTAATATATCAAAACATCAAATCTTCATCGGATAATTGCAAGACCTACAATTCTTCCATTCTAAGATATGGTAAGTTGGATTCTTTCACATATTGATATCAAAACTTGCACAGTTGTTGATGCAACTTGCCAAGTAGTAGATTCTTTCAGAACAGATAGTTTGAATGACACGTATAAATTAATCCCACCTGAAGTCTATATATATAAACCATTTCTAGAATATTTTTAAACCCGAGTATTAAAGGAGCAAGATGTGGAAATGTCTGGCTTAATTAGAGACTAGTGGTATGATCCTTTAACATTCAAAAGAAAGTCTAGATGGCTTTATACAATTCAACATATCAAATAACCTTATATGTCAACTACTACCATGCTCTGTAGACTATAAGGTGAAAAGGACACCCAACATTTTAAGTTAGAATAGGTTCCAATATTGCATCAAATAACCGAGGAGGGTTCAATTTTTAACTAGGATCAAATTTTATCTACCAATATTCAGCAGGCCATAAAGAAGTCATTGGAATCCCCATCAAGATATAGTGTTTGTTTCTTCATGTCTACCTATCTAGTTGAATTTGTGTGTGAAAAAACTCATTTTTCATTAATGAAATGGAATTGGGCACCTACTCAACTATATGTTCACTTGTATTTTTCTGTACTCTAGAATCACAAGTACAAAAACCATTTCTATGATATTTGTGACAATTTTATGGTATCCTTGTCTAGATTATTATTCAAACATTGAACTCATAGGCTCAACTAGGAAACCAGAAAATCACTCATGGAGATTTGAGACTGGTTTTTAGATGAAATGTTTTCTTATATCAAAATTTGTGTTTGTGGAGTAGCTCCACATTTTCTACCAAAGTATATCCCTGGTAGGCTAGTATGAATAGAAATAGAATATGAAACTGTATCTATAGGAATAAAACCCTAATGGTGAATTCAAAGAGGTTTTGGCCTTCTTTCCCTATTAATATTGGAATATATTCTTTGTTAAATGCTAAACATGAAAAGAAAGAGGATAAACAATTGGAAGATATATGGCTACATTATACCAATTTCAAAATACAAGATCCAAAATAAGTGGTTAAAAATCATTGTATAATGGTTGGATATTCAAAATCTTATCAACATGAATAATGTCCTCTTGATATCATATTTCAGGGTGTTGAAAATGTGGAGGAGGTTATTTTGAGAATTTAAGGAATTAAAGACATTCAGAAAACGAAATAGGTGTTGTCCTACAAATATGAAAGGTTAAATAAATTCTATGAAGAAAATAAAATCATTATGAGTGTTGAAGACGACTAACAAGAAAAAAAATCCCAAGAAACATAACCTAAAGATAAAAGTAAAGATAAATTTTCCTAGAATAGATAGAAAATTGAGCAGGAAACAAAGAATTCAACACAGAAAATGCAGGATGCAACACAAAACCAAGATGAGTCATATGAATATATACAAAGGGACAAACAAGGTAATGAAAAGGAAATTAGTCCTCATGAAAAGAGAGCAGCACAGAACTACAAACCCTAGTATCAAAAGGTGTATCTTTGATAGAAGGAAACCCAAGTCAAATCCTTGTAGAAAAATATTCACAAATCAATGCTACAAATACACCGCCCATCTCAATTACTCCAATCTAATTTTTGTGGAGAAATGATGTGCACAGGAATGGACCTAGATCAGTTGGAACCAGTAGAAGAAATTATGGTATCCCTTGTTGAATATTTATTTAGTGGTTCTAAAAAAATGATTGTTAGAGGAAGACCAATGAAGAGAAAACTAGAAACTGTTGAGGAAGACCAATGAAGAGAAAAATAGAAACAACTTTTGATTTAGGGGATTGTTTTCCAATGTTAATGCATGGACTATAAATGAGCTTGTAAAGGAGTTGGAAAAGTATAAAGCACAAGTAATATTCTTGGAAGGAAGATGATATAGGTGGATATTGGTAGTCACGTGCCTCTTCCACTGGCTCAACGGTTCTCTATATTCTTGGTATTTTTCCTATGGTTTTTCGGGTCCCAAACTTTTGGAGTTGCTTTGAGGCCCTAAATGGTATTTTTTGGAAATTCATAGGATCAGTGGTTTCCATCGAATTTATTGGCCCTAGACAAAATTTGTAATCCTTAGATAGTTCTCTCCAATGAGGTATCATGTTCCCTAAGTGAAGGTCGTATGCAGAAGTTGTGCCCTTGGGAATTTGGTGTATCAACTAACCACCTTGGGGCCCACAATACTTTTGGTGTTTCATATTCTAGGGTTAGGTTTTTTATGTTTAAAGTTTTCTCCTTTTAGGATTCATGATATAAATCATTTTTGGCCTCTTTGTAATAATATTTGTGTGAATGAGCATTGTCGACATCTCTTCTCTTTAGAGATAAGATACAACCATTCTAGCCAGTTTGTGTTCTAACCACCATTCTATCCAATTTCTGTTCTATAGTATTCTACTATTTTATTCCTTATTAGAAATTGAGTTTCATTGTATTGTTGTAATCATTGTCATATTTATATGTGTGTCCCATTTCATTCTTAGTATAATCTGGATCAGTGGTATCATAGAAATATGCTCCTTCTTATTTATCAGTGCATGTCCCCAACAAGGTAAGGGTATAGAGGGTTTGGTCTCAAGCTAGTTTCACTTGGGGAGAACTGATCTCACCATCCCAAGTAGCCTCCCATGGTGGAAGAAAAGAGATATGATGGAGTAAGAGATCCTTTCAAGATGTTTCTTGAGGAATTCCTCATGTGACATAGGAATGAGATGATGGATAATTTTTCCCATATCTTTTGACAGTTGTCAACGCCGAGTGTGGCACCTTCAACAAGCAACCATTTTGGAGGTGTGACACCCTTCAAGGTACAAGTTAACTTTCATATAACTTTATTTGAAGGAAAAATAAATGTATATTCTTTGGAGAAATGGTTAAATCTCTTAAATGGTTATTACTCCATTCAAAAATATTCCAATGCCTAAAAGATTTCCTTCATGCTTCTTAAATCCCTTGCCCATGTCAAATATTGGTGGGATATCTACTAGGAGAGACACAATGGAGATGATTCTATGAATTCAAGAGAGGACCCACTTGAGTGGCCTTTTTTTATGCCCTCAAAGAGGAATTATACCCTATTGGAAACTATTATGACCAGTTGTTACACATTATTTTCGTCATTCCTATAACCATTAATGATGTAAAACTATATGTAGTCTTCAGAGGAGTCAGTGGCCTGAGTTCCTGAAGAAATAAGGGAGAAGAAATTTTCCTAAGAAAATAAGTTGCATTTTCCTTTATGAAAACCCTATTAAAGATGATTTTTTCATGTTGCACTATGGCTAGGGTGAGAGAATGCCTGATTCTTGCAGGATGCACCATAGTTGGGTTGCGATAGGTTCACAAGTTTCTCTATAAGTAGGGTGAATGCTCATATGTGGGAAAAATGAGCATATTCTCGATGCTTCTAGAAGGAGAAACTTTCATCGTGAGGTGGCATCCGAATGGTTTGGATCTTACTTTCTTTCATGATTTGGTGGGATCATCCTAACCTCCTCACCTTATCCTCTTCAGTTTTTAAAAGGAGAGGACATTTGATGGAGAAAGTTGGCTTGGATGAGATTAGCTTTGGGGCTTTTAGCTTTTTGGATTAGCCTGGATTGGATTGAGCTTTGGAGATTGTTAGCTTGGATAGATGAGCCATTTTATCAATATAGATTGTGAATATTATCATATCTATGCTCTCATAATTCTTGGAGTGGAAGTGTGTGGGGAACGAAGGAAAGTTGGAAGGGACCTTAGGACATTAAGGCCATGGTTGTAATATCTCTTTCACATTTAATATGATACAGTAATATGATCCTTTCCTATAAATCTTGTTGTGTTTTATTGTATGATTCCTTGATCACATCCATAGGTTTATACTAAGTTTATGCTATTACTATCACTTTGGTTGGTTGCATTATTTTGCAGGTTCATAATTGTATGAGACTTGGAACAGAGCTAGGATGGTGATGGCGAGAGGAAGCGATGTTTAAACGGTATGTCACCTATCCCTATTTAGTTAGTAAATTCAATATTTAAAACTTAAAGAAAGTGTCATGTTCTAGTGTGTTTTGTTCTAGATCTAGGTGGATCTAGGGAGATCAGTTAGTGTCCACATACACTGATTTATCCCATAACAAAATTGGCGACCATACTAGGGAACGGATTGTTTCCTAGTTAATCTAGTTTCCCTTGCTTTGATTTCTTGTTTTCTGGTCTTTCAGTCTGTGGGAGATCCATCCAAACTCTTTGGATCTGAAAGTTCACTTAGACTCTTTTTTCCTTTTCCAAAGTCTCTTTGATTTCAAGCAGTCTCACACTATACTGGTCTATAGCCTGTGAAAACCCCTTAGTTTCACACCCTACTGTGTAATCCATTGCGACATGTTCGCACCCTACCTATGTCCAGCCTGTGAACTCCATTGATTTTCGCACTGCACCCTATAGCAAGGTTGCGAACCCATTTGAAATTTTTGTTTGGAATTAGGATTTTCTATATTTTGATGCTCAATTTTTCTTTGATCAGCTGGATTGAACTTTTGGAGCCTATATTGATCTGTTTACAGTCTTCTTGACATTCTTTGAATTGCTTTCAGCCATTTTTTCTTTGTTTGGTTTTGAAGGATTAGTCTCTTGCTTTGAGTGTCTTTCAATTACAAAGCATTTGTTTTCTTTAGAATTTTTTAGGGAAAGATCAGATTTCTTCTTAATAGTTCGCTTTAAAAGAAAACTTTTAGTTTGGGTTTCTTTGTTTTAAGAAAGTTCATTATTGCTTTTAGTGAAATATTTGAAACAAAAAGATTTAATTTCTTTCTTTATATTAGATTGGGGGCATCCTTACATTTGAAGTAGAAAAATTGCATGATTCTTGGCATTTTTTTGGTATTAAATTCTGAAAAAATTTCCCCCTCATGGCTGGGGGGGGCTATGAATCGTGCATTGGTGTACAGTCTCTTTTTCTCATTTCTTGAGAATCTTGATATTGATGAGTTTTACAATTTTGGGACATTGTGCATATGGGAATGATAAATGTGTTCTCCTTCTCGTAGCATAGATTTCATCGAAATGAAAAGATTGCATCTTCATCTCTTTGCATAACTTTCGAATCATTCAAAACACCATATTGTCCATGCCATTTTCCTCTTGAGTAACAACATCCTTAAAAATAAAGCGCTTATAAAAATTGATTAGACATTTTTATATTTTTTGGTAGCAAACCTACATTAGATTAGTAGTAGGGATTTGGAATAGGTGTGAAAGATAACTTTCCAAAGTTGCAAACAAACATAGTATCTTGTGATAGGGAGAGTTAAATCCACTTACTACATTTTTTCCTGGGAAGCCCTTCTCACACAAGGGTCAATCATGAGGCCGCATTAAGACTGGCAGAGTTACTCACCCTTCTTTGTTGGTCTTGGTGTAGAGATTGTGCGTATTATAGGGGTCACTTGAAGGTATACCCACAATTATGAGTGGAATCCTTTTGAGTTGATTTTGGGCTAGATACCCTGCCTTTGTGTGTAGATCGTACTGTCGACTATTTCCCCAGGCATCATTGTAGTAATTGGTAACCTTAGTGGCCTATCTCTCTAGGTTCTTTACACGAGTTGACTGTGGAGGGGCAAGTATTCATGGTACCTGGAATCAACGTTGGCCAAACTCACTCGAGCTCCTTGGAGGGTATACCCATGATTATGTGTGGGAGTTTGCACCAAGGCATAAATCCGTTAAGCATGTCATCAACATAAATTTTCCACCCGCTCTATCTCAGCCCCTCCTTACATTGTTCCCACGACGTTAGATTTCATCACCAACTAGTGTGCTCATTGTGAGAAGGTTTTGTCTGTTTGCTTGCTTCCTAGATTTTTAGCGTGTGTTGTTTGTTTTCCCTGGTGGAATCTAAATTAGATATTTATTTTTATGGCGCCAGTTCCCGAAATGACCAATTAAGGAACTCCTTTTCCAGGAGAACCTTTTGTTTTTCCTTCTTACAGAAACATTGGTCCTCCTCATATTTCTACTTTGAGCCTTCTAGGTCTCACAATTGGATTACCAGTATGGTTGTTTTCCACTCAGGTAATACCGAATGCAGTTAGTGCTTCAGTCACAAGAACTTCCCCCCAAGAGCATCAACCTCATGTTGATCCTTCACCTTCTTCACCAGTAAGTTCTTCTTCACCTTCTTCGCTTGCAAGGTTGCCTTCCATTTCATCTTCTTCGTTGAGTGAAAGTTCTAAAGCTAGTAACCCGGTGAATAAGAAGAAGAAGAAAAATAAGAAAGGATCCAAACTTCCAACCATTGCCAGACATGTTGGAAAACAACCAGTTATTGTTGATCGTGTTGGGAGTGTTGATGATGTCAATATCACCCAAACAACCCGTAAGCCCAAGTACCATTGCAGGATTTGTAAGGGTAGCCATCATCTTAAGGATTTCCCTGGTCTATCCAAGGTTATAGAAGCATGGTCTACACATCCCTACCAACCCATGTCGTTATCCTATAAACAACATGCTAATGACTTCCCATCGACTAGTCACGAAACAGTTGGGAAGAAGAAAAGTACATCCAAGTTCCCATGTATGTTATGCAAAGGGAATCATATAACTCATCTTTGCCCTCATATGGAAGAAGCCTTGAAATTCCTAGAAGACATTACTGTTTCACAGCCTCAATTTCCAGTTTCTTATCGCAAGATTTCTCTCAAACCACCTGTAGTTGATGGAAAGATCAATCAGGTTCCCCCATCAGTCATTATAATTAATCAAGTGGTCAATCTGGTCACATCCTTGGTTGAACCAGTAGACCAAGTGGTCGATCCCATCCCATCCTCGGTTGATCCCACTCTCCTGTTAGAGAGCGAAACCCAAGAGGTCGATCATTTTCCAAGCGTAGATCCCATTCTCCCCTTGGAGAATGCAACCCAAGTGGTCGATTTGATCTTGTCATCAGTCGATCCTACTCTCTCGCTCGAGAGTAAACCCGATACTACCCACATTTTTCTCGTTCATGTCGGGGGGTATTCCTCCTTCTCCCGTGAAACCCCCTCCAAGTAATGAGGCCATCCTTTTTAATTGGGGTGTGCTCACTGGACCTCGTCTTCCCTCTCACATTCCTTTCCAGATTATAGTGCAATTTTGTGGTCGAGATGTTCCTCAGATGTTGATATATGAAGGTGCTTCCATTAACATTTTGTCCTTTTTTGCTTGGCAAGCTTTGGGTTGTCCTCATCTTGCCCCGATTATGAAAAATTTGTTAGCTTTTAATAGAAGAACCAGTCAACCTTTAGGGACCCTTCCTCAGTTTCCTGTAACTTTGGGAGGGAAAACTATCTTTATTGATGTCATGGTCGTCCAAGACCCCTTGGATTTCGATTTACTCCTTGGGAGAGATTATGTCTATGCCATGAAAGCTATTGCGTCTACTCTTTTTCGTGTGATATATTTCCCTCACAATGGATGAGTTGTGATTGTTGATCAACTTTCATTTATTGACCCCGATTGGATTGTCTCCAAAAATGGTTCTTATATGTAGACGGTATCACCCCCTCCACAAGTCAATTATGTGGCGTTGTCTCCCATGGCTTCAACTTCTGATGACTTAGATCCAGTAGTTGACATGGTGATCTCTTCGATAGGGTTGTTAGAGCCTGATCTCTTTACTCCTATCGTGACCCTCAACATGGTGTCCTTCCAGAGTGTGTTTCTTCCTTCAAGTGAAGACCTCTTGGAATCCATGACCGAGTTTTGTCCCTTGACATGGTGTCATTCCGGAGAATTGTCCTCTTGGAATCCATGATCAATAAGAGAGGTTCCGAGAATAGGTTTTGCGTTTCTATGGAAATCTCATTAAAAAATGAAACAGAGGTATACGAGCATGATTTTCTAATTTCAAACTCATTAAAAAATGAAACCACTTACGAGGATATTTTTTTTCGCCTTTGTGGAAACCTCGTTAAAAAATGAAACAGAGGTTATGAGCATAGTTCTTGTTTCTGTGTCAAGCTCATTAAAAAATGAAATAGTTTTCCCCCTCTCTATTTGAGTCAAGTCATGCATCTAGTATTTGAAGCTTCATTTCATTCTCCTTTGCATTTGGATGAAACGAAGCTTGGGGGGCATTTGCCTCAGCCTCTGGACTTCATGTTGAAGTTCAGTTGCTAGTTTCTTAAGCTAGGGGCTAAGTACCAACCATCCCTATGTTATGTGTTGGGAGGTCCAAGCATATTTTTCTATGGTTCAAGCTTGTGTAAAAATGAAACCACTTACCTCAAGCATAGTTTCCTCTGGTTCAAGCTTGTGTAAAAATGAAACTAGGTCCAAGCATAGTTTTGTTTTGTTTTAAAGCTTGTGTAAAAATGAAAACAATCACGAGCTTAGTCTTTGTTCTTTCTCATGCTCATAAATAAATGAGAATAAGTTACTAAGCTTAGTCTTTGTTCTTTCTCATGCTCGTAAATCAATGATAATGTAACCAAGTATACGTTTATCACCTTTTTGGACTCATAAAGGTTATACGAAAAAGGAACCCACTAGAGTTCCCTTTAAGCTCTTTTTAGACTCTCTAAACATGAAAAGATTGTCGAGTGACCTTGTTCTCTTCACACTTGTTAAAGTATTTGAATAAAACATTTGTTGAGTGATAGTTTATCTCTTTTTCGGTCTCATCGGACTAATTTATGAAAAAGGAACTGAGAGAGTTCTCTTTAAGTGTTTTTCAGACTCTCTAAACATGAAAAACCCCTGAGTTTTCTTTCTTTGGACTCATAAAACAAACATTGAAAGGCCCATGTGGACTGAACCACTCCTTCTTAGGGTTCATTAAACATACTTCGAGGGACTCGTCCGAAGGATGAGATTAAATTGACAAGCATATATTATCCTACTCAAGCTTGCGTAAAAATAAAGAGGTACTCTCCAGAAATGGTGGGGGAAAAATTGGGAAAGAAATGTGTCTAAAGCTGTATTCCATGGAAGAGTCACCCTTGAACATGACACCCTTTCAATATCTTTGTGTCTAGGTTGGAAAACCCACTCATCTCTTGGTCATACTCCTTTATAAGATTACAAATTGGTCTTTGATCCATGTTGTTGAGTTAGTATTTTCCAAGACAGTTGTCGTGTCATCAATATGTTCAAAGAGAAGTTCAACATGGAAAGCCTTCTATTGCATCGACCATGTTTGCATTCTTTAAGCCTTTTATTGCATCAATCATCCCTGAGTTAGTCCTGAATCACTTGTTACTCTAATATACAATAAATCTTGTTACTTGTTTCATGTCATTGATGTGGGATACATTAAGGCCCTCCTGTGACAAGTCTTTTCATGTTGACTTCAACTCATTATCCAGGAATTAGACTTAGAAACCAATTGGTACCTTATAACTTGCATGCTTCAATGGAAGGTTTCCTTGCTTTCGACAATGGGTTTTCATTATTGACCTATGATCGGGAGATTCCACCGAGTGTTCGACTTCAGCTCATTAACTCACATTCGTTGGATTGTACTAGAGTACCTTGGGAGTCATTGACATTAATGGTGATTTCCCTCAAACTTGTTAATGGTTCTCATCATTGACCAGTAATCAAGTGGTTTCTACCATGTTCGACTTCAACACATGTATTCACATGGTTAGATTCGTACTACAGAGTGGTGGAGATGAAGACCCTGGATCTTTTCTAATAGATTCAGGTTGCGTTGGAGTATATTCAGTTTGTACTATTGCATAGATACACATTGTATGTCTCATGGCTATGTTCAAATTTGAGTCTTTAACACATAGATCCACAGTGTATTTTTGGTGGCTATGTTTAGATTTGAGTCATAATGGCATGGATCCATAGTGTATGTTTGGTGGCCATGACCTGTCTTGCTTGACATGGATCTTCACATGTCGACATTTATGCTCTGAGTCATTTGTATTTTGAGTATGGGAATGCCTATCTCAATGATGATATATTATTGTACTGTATTTCCTTGTTTGTTGGTAAGTTTCTGACCGACTGTTCCTTGTTCCCTATACACACTCGACAAAGTATTTCAACTATCACTCTGTTCTAACTTCATACTTTAGGGGGCTCTCTGTTACACATTATTTTCATCATCCCTATGACCATTAATGATGTAAACCTATTTGTAGTCTTCAGAGGGATCAGTGGCCTGAGTTCCTGAAGAAAGAAGGCAAAAGAACTTTTCCTAAGAAAAGAAGTTGCATTTTCCTTTATGAAAACCCTATTAAAGATTATTTTTGCATGTTTCACTATGGCTAGGGTGTGGGAATGCATGATTCTCATAGGCTGCACCATAGCTGGGTTGCGAGAGGTTCGCATGTTTCTCTAAAAGCAAGGTGCAAGAATGTTCATATGTGGGAAAAACGAGCATCTTCTCGATGCTTCTAGAAGGAGAAACTTCCATCATGAGGTGGCATATGAATGGTTTGGATCTTACTCACTTTCATGATTTGGTGTGATCATCCTAATATCCTCACCTTGTCCTCTTAAACTTATAAAATGAGAGGAGCTCTCATGGAGAAAGTTGGCTTGGATGAGATTAGCTTTGGGGCTTTTAGCTTTTTGGATTAGCCTGGATTGGATTGAGCTTTGGATATTGATAGCTTGGCTAGATGAGCCATTTTGTCAAGATATATTGTGAATATTATCATATCTATGCTCTCAGAATTCTTGGAGTGGAAGTGTGTGGGGAACGAAGGACAGTTGGAAGGGACCTTACGACATCAAGGCCATGGTTGTAATCTCTCTTTCACATTAAACATGATACAATAATATGATTCTTTCCTATAAAGCTTGTTGTGTTTTATTGTATGATTCCTTGATCACATACATAGGTTTATATTGAGTTTATGCTATTACTATCACTTTGGTTGGTTGCATTCTTTTGCAGGTTCATCATTGTA
>SNQJ01S0004107.1:79288-104229 GCA_010110895.2 Picea sitchensis
CTTCTTTTTACTTATTTAACCTGCAGGTACCATAACTGACCCAAGTTGACCTGCAAAACATCAAATTCAAAGTTGAGTTGAGAGAATTCCATCCAAAATTTTCTTCATGGCCATGTGGCAGTTGTGCGCAGGTTTATTGGCCCAAAGTCGCACATCGTGCGCACATGCGCCAAAATCACTACATTACTCAGCACCTTCTTCACAACTGCGCTCAAAATTCTTTTTCAATTCGTGCATTAGCACTCAGAGAGCCTCTGTCTAGTCTGAAACCAGCGCACCTGTGAAAAAATGTACACATTGTAATCTTTTTAATGATCTATTGAAGGCCCATAGCCTTCTTAAAGATGATTCCATGCATGTTGTAATCTGCAACACACTTGCATTCCCTCTCATATAAAGGGATTAGTCAAAACACATAGGCACTTAGGGGTTAAAAATCATTATTTTTTCTCTTTTTTCTTTTATTTCACCACATGGATGGCTTGCTTTGACTAAAAGTTGGAATCATTCTACATCACATATAAAAAAATTATTGGGACTAGAAATTGGATATCAAACGTTGAGTATGCTCTTCTCTCGCGCTCCAAAGCGATCTTGAGAATCAAAAAGAGGTTGAAAGACAATTTCATCTCCCTTAAAAAGATAAAATCTTTAGGAGATGTAATAGCCCCCTCGGGACTCCTCTTAGTTTATTTGTCAAACACATCTCAATATTGTAATGGGCCCATACATGCCCACATGCTACAAAGATAGGATAGTGTTGAAATTTACTTTCTTAGATTAAATCACTAGGGAAGTTTAAAGGTTTTGTAACACGCCCATACATGCCCACATGATCACAATCTAGGATAGTTTCAAATATTTCTTAGATTAAATCACATTAGGGAGTTAAAGGAATAGTAAAGGACCCACATGTCCACATGCTAGCTTCCTAGGGACTTTTGAATTCTGCAAGGTTTTACCAATGACATTTAGTTAAATAGGTAATCAAAGACTTGGGAGGACCAAGCAAAGTCCACATGCAGCAAAGTGACACCTAATTCATTAAAAAATTGGCACACTTTCACTTATTCACACACAAAAGTCACTTCTCACTCACATAGTTTTCATCTTGAAATGTGGAGGTTGAAGTAAGTTTCCTCCAAAGGGATTCTAAAACACCCCACCCTTTTCTTAACGAAACTATCCACTCCCACCTAATTTCAATGAGGTTGGCTCACACCCCCAATATCTCAAACAACCACATCTAAAACTTTTCTAAAAACTCATTCAGTTTTCCTCCACAGGAGGTGCCAAAAGAAATCATTTAGTCTAGGTAGGATTTCGGGGATAGACATCCAAATAACTCCCCGTTATCTCGTTCTCACATGTTCAAAACAATAGAAGTTGTCAAATAGGGAACTTTAAATCCTCCAAGTCAAGTGTTCCTAACACCATAAGGTAAGGAGATACCCATGAAGGGTTGAAGGCTAAGGTCCGGTTGTTCTGTGTGTCCCCCCTTGAGGCACCCACCTCTTGGACGGGATCTAACCCGTGACCCATTTCTTAGGCCAAAAATCTAAATGTTTCACTTTGACCGAGGTACCTAGTGACCAAATTTTAGGACATCTACCCAGGTGGCAATTGTGGGCTGCAATTGCACCTTGATCAGATTTTGTGTGGCTATTCTGAAATATCGCCAGTTCTTTCGGGATATTCCCCCTCTACCCCTCATTATAACTAATTTCTTCATGCTTCACTAGTTTCTCTTCCGGTGGCGTCAGACCCCACTGTTGAGTACTATTGGAAGGTCTAGTGCTATTTTGAGAGGAAGTACATTATTTCTTTTAGGACACAAGCATTTGTTTTCTTTGTTCTCCCACATGAAAAAAATCCACCTATCCACATATATGCTTCTTTATCAAAACACTTTATGTATGATGCCCTTCTGATTACATTTGATTTGGATATATATCGTGTAAAGTTCAAAAATTGCAGCAAAGGCTCTTGTTTATTTGTTTCTCTCACCACCATTCGCACACATTCACTTAGCTAATCGGACATCATAGGGGACCCACAGAACCCTCGTCATTCCAGACTCTTGCTAAATCTCCCTCCTATTCTAGGGGGAGTTCCTAGTCTTTCCAACTCATCAACTCCACCTTCTCACACTCCTATGAGTGTCACTATCTTGGGATCAGCTTTTCTTGGTTCCACCTTACTTGGGTCCAATTCTCAAGGTCCACCTTCCAGTCCCTCTCCTTTACAACAAAGTGGGGGGGCAACTTCCTCTCAAGGGGGAAGTACAAACCCACCTAGTCCCCTCCAAGGGTCAGCTACTCAGAACACTCACACTATGGCCGGAACTAATCCTACACCACCACCCCATATGCCATATTTATCTTCCCTCAACATACCAAATCTGACTAAACTCACCAATGATCCCATATTTCACAACCCCACATGGCCTGCAATGCCTACCAAACTCCCTTCAGACATCCCCAAGTTTGAAGGAAAAGCAGGAAATGATCCTTCCAACCATATCATGACATTTCACCTATGGTGTTCTTCGAACAACATCATGGATGACTCCATCTGATTGAGGTTATTTCAATGTACACTCACTAGCCCATCTTCCAAATGGTATGTCGAAGAAAAATCCAGGTCCCACGCAACTTTTGAATCCTTGGCCAAAGCATTTTTGACCTTCTTTCAATTACCCATTCGTCATGACATTGGCCTTGAACTACTCTCAGATTTCAAACAAACCACCTCTACACATATTTCCAACCACATCCATGAGTGGCGTCGGTGACATAGCCTCTGCAAAGATGATGCTACCCCCCAACAATGTCTCAATTGGTTCCTCAAATCACTTTTTTCCCTCCTTACCAAATATGTGGCCACCACCTTCCCCCAGACTAAAGAATAAGCCATTAGCAATACCCAATAGTTCGAACTCATCTACGCCCAGTCTGGATACCTATACATGGTACTCCTAGACGCCCCAAGACCCGTGCCATTTGGCCAAGACAAACCTGGGATGTCTCACTCAGCAAATGGATTGATTGGTAACACTACATACCACAACCCACTGCCTCAACAACCACCCATGTATGGCACACCTCAATATCCACTGGCATATGGAGGAATCCCTTATTATCCTCTTCCCCCTTATCAACAACCATACCCTGTTGCCCTACCTCCACCCATAAGTGGACCCTCGTCGGCACCCCTAAACCACCCTCCTATCCAACCAAGTGTCGGTACTCCCTCTACCTTAGCCTATACCCTAAGCACTAGTGAAAGAGCCATGCCCTCCTATGTACCTTATGGAGCATCACCTCAACATAATCCATACTTTCCATTTTCTATCCCCCCACAGCCTATGGCTCCACCACAAGAACCACCACACACTGGGGTTAATTTTGTTCAACCCTCTCCCATTCAACAATATCAAAATTTTGAACAACTGAACATGGAAAATCCACCCCATCAATCAAACAATACCAGAAAGAAATGAAGAAATCAAAACAATAATAATCTAGGACCAAGAGGAAACCAGAACCAACCCCAGCAGATTCAGTCTATCGGGGGCAACCAAAACTAGAGGAACCAAAACCCCCAAGGGGGCGGAAACAACAAACATCAAGGAAGGAACAACAAAAATGTTAGGACCACCTTCTCTTATGCCCTTTATGGTGAGTTTGGTCACTATACTCACCATTGCCCCCAAATCCCTGACTTTAAGCAGATGAAAGATTATGTGAATGGATCACATCCCTCAGCAGGCCCCATAACCATATGTGAAGCAACCCCCCCCAGTTGTACTACAAAACCCCATCCCACACCAAGGGGTGATAAATACCCAACCAGACATGCATCCTACCCCACCATAGTTGGGACGGTATCCCAATATGGGCACCTCTGTCGATCGCACTATCCTCCTTACCAGTCAGGAAGAAGTCCTTCTACAAACGCATAGTCATCGGTATAGAACACCCTCTGAATCTACTCCCACCACCTCAGAAGTAATTCCAGTCACAACAGGACCCCCTCTCATAATTCCTCACCCTAATACTGAAATCCCCCTTCGTATTCCTCGCATCCCATTGTACAGGAATGTCCACAATCCTCAAGCTAGGGAAGCTCATAATTACAGTTTGGTTGATGACTTGGCATAATCTCCAGCTACCATGTCAGTCTTAGAAGTCCTTCAAAATTTTCCCACCCAGCGGAAGTCCTCACTTTCCACCCTGGGAGTGGTCGACCCTCCCGATACCCAACTCATCACATTTGACCTCGACAGTGGAGAACCTCGCCTCCCCGCTCTTATTGCTTTTTAAATCCCTGTAAAAATTCAAAACATTACAATTCACCAATGCATCATTTATGAAGGCTCATCCACCTGTATCATGTCCAAATCCATATGGAAGAAACTTATTTCCCCCAAACTCATACCATCTGCTACTACCTTAAGATCCTACAATGGTAGACCCTCATCCTCTGAAGGACTCTTCTAAAATGTCCTCATCGAGCTCAGGGGAAAAACCATTCTAATTGACATTGAGGTTATTAATGCCCCACTTGACTAAAGTATCTTGTTTCGTCATAGCTACATGTATGCTATGAAGGTCGTCACCTCTTCTGTGTTCTGAACCATGATGTTTCCCCATAATGGAAATATCATTACCATCGATCAAGGATCACATTACAAGCCTAACCCTTCATCCAACATCGATAACATCCTCCCTTTTATCCACACTAATCGCGATGCCTATCCACTCATTGAGATGGCCCCCAGAATCTTCAAAGACCCATCCTTACTAGGGACATACCATGAAGCACCACCGCTCCTCCATCCCTAAGCACAAGTATGTGTTGTATCCTCTAATGGAATGACAACTAAAAATCACCTCCCTCCCACTAAGGCCTCTTTCATCCCTGATGTCCCACTAGTCACAGAAATTCTCCCTCAGGAATCCCCTGGAACTAATTCATCTTGACCTGTTCCTGATCTTCCCCAAGGCCAAATCCCAGTTTGGGAAACAGTCCCCAAGTAATTACCCAAATCTCTTTCTTTTACCCCCCACCAGGTGTACAAGATTTCCAGGTCGCTGCAACGCTTACCCTTCCTAACATGGTGCTGGCAATCCTAGTTTGTTATTTACATCCACCTAAGATGGTTCCTCAACCATCCCTCCCTCCCCAAATAGAAGGAATCTTGATGCAGATTCCCATACTCACTCCCACCATACCACCTACACCCCCACTCATTAATCCCCCTACTACAGATGGGGGCAGGTGAAAGAAGAAGGAGCCCACAACTCCACTTCCCCCACGCGTCCAACCTCCTTGCGTGCTATGTAAGAAATATGGACACCCCACTAACAAATGTCCATCTCTCCCCGAGTTACGTAATCTCATCCAACTCCCTCGAGCATCACCACTGCTCATCGCGTCCTCCAGTATTGTCGCTATCTCATAGAACACAAGTAACAAAGGATTGCAAACCAAATTCGCATGCGCCATCTGTTCAGAATATGGCCATTACACACACCACTGTCTAGTGTTACCTCAATTTCGATAGACACTAATAGTTGTATGCCATAGCTTTCAGAAAAAACCCACCCCAACTCCTGTCATCGACATCCATTATGTCAGAACCTCAGTCAATGAACGCATGAGATGTCCTTTCTCTCTATGTGAATCACTTGATCATTTCACATATCAATGTCCTATGATCATTGAATATAGGCATCGCCAACTAGCCCCTATTCAAAATCATACCCCCCCTCCTCCAACAGACCTGATAAATACCCTTACCCCATCAATTGATATGGTTCATATCTTCCCACCAGAACCTGAGGCACTCCATTCTCCCCCATGGTTCCTAGATGATTTATATGAGGAGTTACCCCCAAATCCCCCCAATTCTCCAATTCATTTCCCCACGAAAATTTTACGCCCGACTACCATTTTTAACCCACAATATCTGAATATTTGGTTTATGTCAAGCAAACCATCACAATCCCCCTCCATCAATTCCCCTACATCTTTATCAGAAGGAGACAACACCACAGTGATAGTCACCGAGGTCACTCCTCTTGATCCCCTATATTCATGCCAGTTTCATTGTGATGAAGATATCCTCAAGGAGTTAACTACCCTCGATTGCCCATGGGATGCACTCCACCACGGAGCACTCTTTCTTTCACAGGAAGCCTTCATGCCTCCTAACCAACACCCCATATACACAGTCGAAACCAAAGATTTTCTCCCATCAGGGCATATAGATTGGTTCAATAACCCTATCCCTGCCCCCGATGCTTTCAAGGAAGGCAATATGGCCAATATATCCCCAACCATCAATATAGATATTTCCATCAAATCTGGAATTATCGAGGAAATCACCATTGGTGCTACATGTTCTCCTGAAGAACTCGCCACCTACAAAGCCCTCTTCCAGGAATACGGGATATTTTCACCTGGCCATACACAAAGATGCCTGGCCTTGATCCCTCTATTATTGAACATCACATAGACACCTAGCCTGATATCACACTCGTCCACCAAAAAAACCGACCACTACACCCATCCAAAGTAGCGGCCATCAAAGCCAAGATTGACAAACTACGTGTTGCAGGGTTCATTTACCCCATAGCCTATACGTCATGGGTCTCCAACCCTATCCCTGTTAACAAAAATTAGGGCATTATCTGTGTCTATACGAACTTTCACGACCTCAATCATGCCTATCCCAAAGACAACTTTCCAACACCCTTCATCGACCAAATAATCGATTATTTCACAGGTCATGAGGCTTTGTCCTTCATGGACGGTTTCTCTGGTTACAACCAAATCCAAATTCACCCCGTCGATTAGTACAAAACCACATTCATGACCCCTTGGGGAACCTTTGCATATCGTGTCATGCCATTCGGCCTCAAGAATGTCAGCGCCACTTTCCAATGAGCCATGACATACGTTTTTCATGATATGGCTCATATCATCCTCGCATACTTAGACAACCTCACCGCTCAATATAAGAAATGCACTCAGCATCTCGATGATCTACGAATCATCTTCCACATGTGTCATCAGTATAATATCCTCTTGAACCCCCTCAAGTGCGTATTTTGCATCATTGTTGGGCACCTTATTGGGTTCATAGTTTCCCAATGTGGAATTAGTGTGGACCCCCTCAAAGTCCAAGCCATCATAGAAATTCCACCCCCAAGGAATTTACACCAACTACATAGCCTTCAAGGCAAAGCCATCTTTTTACGATGCTTTGTTCCAGATTACACTACTCCCACACATGGCTTCCTTTGCTTACTTTTTCATGACATCCCATTTCAATGGGATAAAAATACCCAAAACGCTTTTGACGATCTCAAAGTATCTCTCTCCAACACCCCATTTATTAGTCCACCTGACTATAACTGCAATTATCTCCTCTACATATCAGCCTCAGTCATTTCAGTGGCAGGAGTGCTCATCCAAATAGGGGATGACGCCCATGAGAATGTGATTTACTACATTAGTAAAAACCTTTTAGGAACACCCTTGAAGTACAATCACAAAGAAAATATAGCCCTCGTAGTTGTCCTCACAGTCCAAAAACTATGCCATTACATTCTTCTTCGAACTACCAAAGTCATCGCAGATTCCAACCCCATGAAATACTTTCTCAGTCGTCGACAAATTAACTATAAATTTGCTCGATGGATCATCATCCTTCAGGAATACAATCTTGAACTTTCAACACCCAAGAGAAAGAAAGCTCTCATCCTCACCGAACTTATTACAGCTTTTCCCTCTGACACTACCAGTTCATCGCTCAATACCAACCTCCCTGATGAACATCTTTTTTTTTATCCCCTCAGATGACCCTTGGTATGGTGATCTTCTTTTCTATCTCCGAACACAAAAATTTGGAAACCACCTCTCCAGAGATGATTGTTGACGTATTCATCACCAAGCACCTCGCTACCTCCTCATTGAGGACATCTTATATCGGCGAGGAGCCAACACCATACTCCATCAATGCTTAACCATTGACGAGGCCGACAGAGTCTTAAACGATTGCCATAGTGGTGCTTGCGGAGGCCATCTCTCAGGGTTGTCCACCGCTCAGAAAATCATCCGCGCAGGTTACTTTTGGACTACATTATTTCACAACTGCATCCATGCCATGAAATGATGTGATAAATGCCATCTTTACACCAACTAAGCATGCACACCAACTGCTCTTCTACACCCAATCATCACAGCTAGTCCCTTTTGTAAATGGGGCATCAACTTCATGACTTGCAACCCTACATCCAGTAATGGACACAAATACATAGTCATTGCAGTTGATTACTTTACCAAGTGGGTTGAATCCATGCCTACCTTCAAAAACACCGTTGACACAGCAGCGCATTTTTTCTTTAACCCCATCATATCCCACTTTGGAGTACCACTCCAACTAGTCTCTGATCACGAGAAACATTTCAAGAATGAGATTTTCATGGAACTCTCATCCTGGTTAGGTTTCTCCCACGAGTTTGCCTCACCATACTACCCTCAGTCCAACGGACAGGTAGAAGCAGTTAACAAGGTCTTAAAAACCATGTTGCAATGCATGGTTAACAAACATAAAACCAGTTGGCATCATATGTTATTTTCTGCACTCTGGGATTATCGCACAGTATTCAAAACCGCCACTGGTTTCACACCTTTTCATCTAGTCCATGGGGTTGAGGCCACTCTTCCCATTGAGTGTGAAATTCCCACCTTACGCACCACTATTGAGCTATTACCCACCACTGCCCCAATAGAGCAGCATTGGTTGAACTTAGAATCCCTGGATGAAGATCATCAATCTTCATTACAAAACAATGAAGCAGCCAAAAAATGATCAAAGGCCACCTCTGATCACCATGTCAACCTTTGCTCATTTAATGAAGGAGACCTCATCCTCTCTTATGATATCGCTCACGATACCCTTGGCCATGGAAAATTCAAGTCCCTGTGGCATGGACTGTACATCATCCAACATTGTCTCACTAAAGGCACATACATCCTGGCCTCCCCCGAAGACCATCCTCTCAAGGAACCCGTCAACGGGTTGTACTTAAAGAAATTTTACGCCTGAGCATAGCTATACTACACTAATCTTTTTCTTTTTTGTACATCTTTTGTAGAGTTTTTAGTCTTATTTTATACATACCTCCCATCTAATCTATCACTCGTGTTATTAACAAATGCCACCTCCATCGACCTACCACATCGGTTATACCGACGAAGCTAGTTGTTGGACACAAAATATTTCTTCGGCTGCTTGGGCCCTCTATTCACCTTCACATGACCTTCTCCACACCAGCAGCATATGTTTAGGCTCAGCCACCAACAATCAAGCAGAGTACACCTCCATCATTGGTCTCCTCGTTAAGTCCAATCATCGCCATATTCATCACCTTAGCGTCTTATTAGATTCCCAACTTGTCTTCCTCCAGCTCAGCAATGTATACCGTGTTCGTGATCCTTGCCTCTTCCACAAATAACTACAGGTTATATGTTTATCTCGACATTTTGATTCCATTACATTTACACATATCCCAAGACAATTCAATCAAATAGCCGATAACATGGCTAACATTATACTAGATTGGCATATATCACATCAAGACATCTTCACATACACATAAACCATCAGAAGTTTGTCACAGCATATAGATTAGACATCATCCACTACAAAAATCATCAACAACAAACACTTCACACATGTACACAGAGATCCAAAAATGTATATCCATTATATATATATATATATATATATATATATATATATTGGTCCACATGTCATAAAGTGTTTACAAAAATAGTACATCGCCCGTGGGTAGGTGAATCACCTCATCCCTACCAATACAAAACTGGATGTCACAACTATACAAAATCATCTCACCATCCTATATAAAATACATAACTACATATCTATAAGCCCTCAGGGCGCCTCTAGTGCTCCAGCACCAGGTCCTCCCTCTAGCGGAGGTACCCCACCAGCTCCAGGTCCCTCAGGTCTTAGAGGAAACCATCCAGTCATCGCAGCTCTGGAAATAGCTACTCTGCAGATCAAGGTTCGTGACTATGCTGTAAGCCCAATACACTGCTCTAGGATCCCTTCATCCTAGATCCACACCCACATCCTCTCGAGCAATCCCTATAGAACCTCCTCTAATCGGCAATGAAAATCATCAAACTCTCCCCCATCCTCAGCCAAAGGAGCATGTGACGGACCTGCCCCAGGGTCATCATAACGGTGTCTCCAGGCCGCTCTATCATCATCATCAAGCCTCACCCCAACATCCTCTCGACGTCGCCTCTCCCCTACTCGCAACTCTCCCCGCGGTGGTCTCATAGGCCCCTAGTAGGATGGCACTCTAAACAGCTCGACCTCTCATCCACACGGCCCCACATCTACACAAACAAACACATGATAACATCATCATCCCTACAAATATCAACCATATGCTATACTATCTAAAAAAAAATCAACAAAACCAGCAACCAAAACATCATACCTCGGCGATCGAATACCTCTCCCGAGGGCAATATCATCTCAGAGTCATCACAAAAATCTATCCCACTATATGGAAACTACAATATGATCTGTGGCATCTGATGCCACACCTATGCAGCCTCAGCCATGAAGTAGTGGCCACCCTCCCCACCCCCATGACGAACCAAAATCATCAACCACCGCCACAGTCGCAACTCTCGTGCTCCCGACAGGTCTAACAAAACTCTCGAGCGCAACATCAGCAACCTCTCTAGAAACCAAGCCACAAGGACATATCCAAAAGAAAAATCCCCTGAGTCGGCCACTCAACACCTAGTGAGTTGTCCCACCATCTTGGAGTACAACATCAAGCCCCAAGTGAAATGATCACCCCCTGGTGCCCACTACATGATCCTCAGCTGGCCACCACTGATATGTTGATTCACGAGTGACCCATACACTCTCACAACCATCGCTACCATGCAATGATGTACCATGGCATCCATCACCCCAATCCTCACCACTGACCCAGACATGAAATCCTCTCCCGACCAATATGTCTGGGCAAGGGTAGCCAACTGCCCCTCTCCAACTACCACCAACTTAGTCGACAACAGGGTTCCTCAAAAAGGGATCCCAGTCAGAAAATAGACATCTTCCTCAGTAGACAATGTCAAGTGATCCCCACGCACGATAAAACACTACAACTCGTGACTCCACATCAAGATCAGAAATTGCAGTAGATATGCTTGTGCCCTCAACAGTGGGCACTCAAAAAACTTCAGCAGCCCATAGGCTGCCAAAGCACCATGAACCATCTGCTCCTCATCCCTCACGACCTCCCTCAGTTGGGACCAGTCCCTCTCTCTCCAACGAATCGGCATCGTCCCAAATGATCACCTGAATCCACATATACAGTACTCGATCATCCATCACAAAACATTGCTCTGGGTGTAGGAATCGTTGGGTAGTGTTCTCTAATCAAGCTAATAAATGAAGTTGCAGAGAGTTTGAGTGATTGAGAGAGAAATCACAACATGCTCCCTTACTTGATGGATAGAAAATTGGGTTGTCAGGTTCTTGTGGGAGAAGGCAAGTAACCTTTGTCCCTTGTTTTTGTTGAGAAAAATAAGGATCTCTCTCTCATGGCATCATGATATAGATAGAAGGTGTTCAGTTTTAAAATACTCCAAGAGAAATTGTGCTTATGGTTAGGTGGAAAAGGGTACACCCTTCAGTAGTTGTCAACTAATTTCAAGTTTCATATAAGTGTTTTTCTGAGTTTTGTATTGTCTTGACTAGTTTATCTTATAATATGGATTTCAAGTGCTAGTTGATTGTTGAAACTATTATCTTGCTTAAATGAAGAAATTTGTAACTCTAATTGCTTGACTGGCTAAGAATTCTGAAGTAAAGTTTTAGAAATCATTATGTGTCATTGGTTTTCTGCCTGCCCCTGTCTACAAAAAGAAAGTTGTTAGTAATGGGTTCTAAATAAAATTTGGAGTGGAATGATGATTGATCATCTGTATTAGACTATATGAACTAATTCTCATATGTTAGTAAATTCAAGCCACCATAGTCATCCCAAAAGATCTTGGTAATTATC
Organism: Picea sitchensis; assembly: GCA_010110895.2. NCBI lineage: Eukaryota > Viridiplantae > Streptophyta > Pinopsida > Pinales > Pinaceae > Picea > Picea sitchensis. The sequence continues at coordinate 91,423 of SNQJ01S0004107.1, forward strand.
AAAGTGCAAATTTATGTTAGAAACTTGAGGCTAGGCATAGGACTTTGGCCTCTTTGTTGGTCTGAAAATTCTACCAGACTTAGAACTTGAAGGAATATCATCCCATGTTTGACAACAAGAGAGAAAGCCACACATTAGAGAAGAGGAAAAGAGTATTTTAAATTAATATTAGGGAAAAGAATGAAAAATGCAACTTAGTTTTCTAAATTTGAAATAAAAAAGAAATTTAGAATGGATATATTACGAGTAATTAAATTTCTTTTGAATTTTGGTAAGAAATCAATTTTACTAGTATTTACACAACAAAATTGATGTCCAAAGGGAAAGAATTGGGAATAATTGTTAATCCTAAAAAATTAGTAAAGGAATGCTTGTAATTAGGAAAAGTGGTAAATTTTGGTAAACATAAAGTTTTACCAGGGAGAATTTTAACTCCCAAGAAATGTAATAATGTTGGAAAACAAATTTAGCAAATAAATTACATAAATTTATTAGTGTAAATGTGAAATCCTATGTTTTCTGGGAAAAGATGAACAATGGTAAAGTCTGGTAGAATTCCTAATTTACCATTTAAATATTTTGATAATTAGATAACAAGAATTATAAAAATCACATATTAAATCTAAGAATTCCTACCTAGTGTGAGAGTAATGGAGGTTTGTAATTTCTATCCATTTTATGTAAAGGATCCAACTATGCTAAGTTTACCCAGATTCACAAGTCATACTCTACACAATTGGCCCTACGCTCCTGAAAGAATTTCTTGAGAATGTGTTTTATTTCTAAAGGGTTTAAAGTTTGGAAAATTATCATATTTCCTTTTCTTTTAAGGTATAAAATTAATTGTAAAAGAAACACAAATCCCTTCGAATTCTGGCTTGTAGTGTTAACATTAAAAATTATACTCATTAAATATTGATACCATACCTCTTTCGGATTTGACCATTCGGAGGTTTGAGATGAGAGCATGCAAGTAGAGTCTAAAGCCATTGGAGAGATGTCCTAGACACGTGATACTTTAAATAAATTATAATATAACATTTTCTCTTCCATTATTGACCATTAGAGTGATGAGGGGAGCGCACACATTTCAAGAGCGAAATCCATTCAAATTTGACCATTCAGATCGAGGAGAAGGGAGCATTCGAGCAAGCTTTGAGGTCGTCAGAGCGATGGCATGATTGTATGAAGTTTTAAATATAATTTAATATTTACCATTTCCTTCTCATGATTGGTCATCGAAGTAATGAGGAGAGCATGTACAACCTGACTCCAATGATTTCATAGTGTGATGGAAAATATGTTATAAAGTTAATTATATTATATTATAATTATTAAACCCTATCCTCTTGTGATTTATGATCAGAGTGTTTAGAGGAATGCATGCATTTCAAGCCTGAGTTGAAATAATATTTAATGCTCATAATAAAATTAATGAAAGTTTCCAAAACACCTTTGTCCAAGTTGATTATTTTCGAAGTTGACCCCGAGGGGTTCGGAATACAATCTCCGAAGAATTTTGGAATATGACTCTGAAGAGTTCTAGGCACTTTAGTTCAAATGTATTAGGTTGCAAAATATAATGTTGCACATGAAGGATGGGATTATCTAGAATAATATATAAATATTAAATGTGTTTTAATTCTAATTTTCCATATATATATATATATATATAATTACGTGAAAAATTGGTATGGAGTTGCATGTCGAGAGAGGGAAATGAATTATATACAATAATTGAGGTTAATCAACTTAAGTATATTTTGGCCTAATTAACCTTATCATGTTAGTATTCAATTATATACATTAATTAAGGTTAATCAACTTAAGTATATTATGGCCTAATTAGTCTGTATTATGTTAGTATTGAATTATACACCTTAATTAAGGTTAATCAATTTAAGTATATTATGGTGTAGTTAACCTTATCCGGTTATAATATAGTTCCTTATAAATATCTTATGAGTAGTAATTGAATTAGTACTAAACTACTTTTAAGGGGAAGAAAGAAAAAGTAAATACCCGTTAATTATTGGACCAAAATTATTAAGAAAAAATATAATTATGGGGGTATGTAATTTAGAGAATACTAATTATCCCAAATGAGGATTTAATAAAAAAATACCAAGGGGTAGTATTTTTGTAAGGTATTAATTAAGTATGCGGGAATGGACAAATGTCAATTCCTAACTGAGTGAGCCTATGCACCCTATGGTGACATGGCAAGTTGTGATGGGTATATGTGTCGAGTGGGCACTAAGCCACATGTCACATCAAGAGATAGAGTATAGACATCATGAATGGTGTCGATCTCCAACAAGGCCGATAGAACACCCTTAGAATGATGGATGACAGCTCTTGAATGATTGACGAGTTGAGTGGGGTCCAATTGAATAGGTGGGCCTTATCCATTGGTTGGGAGACCATGACATGCATCCATGTAGTCCATCGAGGAGAAGGGAATATTCCTCGATAACTTGAGATTCAAAGTAGTGAAATTTCCTAAAATTCTTTCACACTAAATGGATGATATCAATAAGGAATTCCTAAATACCATAGTTGTTGGAGGTGAACGCAAAGTGTGTTAGAATAAATTCTGAGTGATGATGGTTGTATGCCTTCATGGACTAAAGTTCCACCATGACAGGTTAGGTCAGTTTCACATCAACGCCAGGTTATCGCCACATCAGATGGCATGGGAAATGAGGTGTCAGGTGGCACTGAAAGGGATGCTTCCTATGTAAACCTAAGACCTTGGGATGGTCACAACTTATGTTCCAGTGCTCAGTTTTGGGTGAAGTTACTTTCATTGGAAAGCTCTTGATGAGCAAAAGATGATGGAGCTTTGAAATTGAAGAAGTAAGATAGTTTAGAAAAAGAAAAAATTTAATACCCCATCCTTTAAAAGGAACTTGGGGGATTGGGCATGTTACAGAGTAGTATAATAGCATGCGAAAACACTTGGCCTACTTGGGCTCATGAAAGAGTCGAACAATTTCTTCTTAGAAAAGCGTTTAAAGGGGGAGGGAACCCTACCCTACCCTATTTATCATAGAAAGATTAAAACACTAGGCATGGATGGGTTGGAGAACAGTCATGATACAAGTTTACCAAGGCTAAGATGAGAATGTTGAAAGTGTTTACTTTCGAAGGAGATTATCCCCATAAGCTCCTTGAGGAGAAGGATTTTAGATTGCAATTTTCTTGGGAACTTACTCAAAAACAATTGGATCCTTACTAGCACAAGCCTATTTTAGGGAGAAAATCCAATTTTGGAGCATGCGCCATATATGGAGGAAAAGCAGCATGTCAAATATGGAGGAAAATCATCATGCCAAAGACCGAGGAAAAGCAGCGCGGCCCAAATGTGGACAATCCTAGCCATGGTAGGGTTAGGTTTTTTTATATGATTGTAATGGTTATAAGCCAATAGAGTAGTATAAATAAATTCCTAGGAGGTCTAGTAGAGGTTGGTTAATAAGATAGCGACTAGTAAGAAAGGGTTAATGACGGAGAGATCATGAGAAGAGTGGGTTTTTTAGGCTTCGGTCAGAGGATGTGGATCCTGGTGTGGTATAGTCTGCCTCACAGATTGAACTTGTCATAGTTTTTGGTTGTAATCATGGAGAATGTAATTTACGCAATGCTTTCTTTGAAGAATGATGAATAAAAGAGAACAATATCCAAATCATTATGGATGTATCCCCAAGGGGGGTGAACCATGGTAACCATGGTGTGTTAATGTGTGTGAATGGTTATTTTACTTCTTATGTTATTTATCAGTTAAATAATGGATGCTTAGCTTAGACTATTACAACATGCATGAATGGTTTCCTTGATGAATGAATAATAGATCTAGATGAATGAGTAATAAATATGATGCATCAGAAGAAGACACACATCACACTAGTAATTTTTGTTCATTTTGTGACGGCTCTTTCAATGCTCTTGTGACATTATGTCGTGGATATTGCGATGAATCTTCAGTCTCCCAAACGTCTCTTCACATGTTGTGGCAAGTGCGACGAACCTGAAATAATGTCGTAAGTGTGAAGAAACTAGGAAGTTGTCACACAAGTGACAAAGAAGATATATCGTCGCATGAGTGACAAAGAAGGGTATCATCGCCAGAGCGACAAAGTAGGGAAATTGTCGCAAGAGGGACAATATACAGATATTGTCACATGAGCAACAAGGTAGGGAGGTCGTGGCAAGAGCGACAGGTTAGGGGTATCTCCGCAAGAGAGATAATGTAGGGAGATCATCGCAAGAGCAACAATATAGGGAGATTGTTGCACGAGTGACAAGGTAGGGTGATCGTCGCAAGAGAGACAAGTTAGGGAGAGTGTCACACGAGAGACAAATTATTGAGATCGTCACAAGAGTGACAAGCTGAAGAATCTTGCGACAAATCAGCTATCGAAGGGCTCATCACAAGAGTGACGAGCTATATTTATTTAAAATAATAATAATTGATGCCCTTATTCATAGTATGTTGATCATTTTTTTATTCACAGTATGTTGAGCCAATTATAAAAGGATTTTTGAGCAAAACAAATTGCCAAACATCTATAACATTCATTAATAAAAATTCACTAATAAAACACAAGTACAATATTGAACTACAATATACCCTAAGAAATACTAAACCATATAAAGTGAAAACAATTAACAACCAAGCATTTAAAAATAGTGGTGTTTTTAAGCACAAGGAGTGAAATGTTCTCTAATTTAGAATGGTGCCATTAGTCATTTTGTTATACTTATGATACTAGCACAAAACTTCCTTCTCTATTTTCACCTTTTAGATTTTTTAACCTATGTTTTGATATGAATATGAACAACGATTTGATATTTCAAATCTAATATGAAAGAAAGAAATGACAATTTGATCATCTAGGCATCCGAATTTTACACAAATTGTGTACTAAAGTGGATGAATGATGAAGCAATAGTCTTAAAAGTCAAAGATATTATTTTCTGATGTTAGTTTCCTTTCCTGTTTCCTGAGACTTCCCCATTTCCTGGAGTTTCCCACATTTTGTGTTGTTTTCTGTAAGATGTCTATCCCATGTTTCCTCCTCTGGGTAGGTTCCATTTACAATTCAAGGACACTAACAGTTGCATATAAATAATAAAACGATATTTTCCACAATAAATGAAAATTTTAAATTTATATTTGGTAGGGCACATGGAGAACAAAGGGAAAATATTCTATTTAACTATCTAGATTATGAATCAATAGTTGCACACAAAGAAAAAGCAATCCTTTTCCAGAACTGATCACTCTTGTCAATGACAGGTTGGGAATCTTTTGGCACATGCAAAGTCTTTTAAGGAGACAAGGAGTTTTAAATTCAAATGAAAAGGATTATGCACTTTTCTTTCATGATCAAATATGTTATATAATATTATCAAGGGATTATCCATCGGTACTTTTACCTACTAATCCTTAGAGGTTGTCATTCATGCCAAAAAAATTCAAAATCCAAAAAAAATTAAGATGTTTAAAACTTAACAACCCTGAATGTTTTCTCCTCCAAGTGGGTTCCATTTACAATTCAAGGACAATTAACACTCATAGATTAAAAAGATAATTTCCATAAAAATGAAAATTTTAAGTTTAAATTTGTCTGGGGACATGAAGAACAAAGGCACAATATTCTATTTAATTTTTAATTGTCCAGATGATGAATCAACAATTACTCACAAATAAAATGTAATCCTTTTCTAGAACTCATCACTTTTGTAGATGACAGGTTGGGAATATTTTGGCACATTCAAAGTCTTTTAATGAGCTTTAAATTCAAAGAAATTGAGTTATGCATTTTTCTTTAAATGATAAAATATGTCATCTAATATTATAAAGGGTTATCCATCAGTACTTTTACTTGCCAATCCTCAGAGGATGGCATTGAAATATGCCAAAAATATTCATAATCCAAACAAATTTAAGATGTCTAAAACTTAAAATCCTTGAATGTAAAATGTTCACTAATCAAAAGTAAATAAAAAAGCACCCATAACAATAAGAGCATAGGCTTAATGAACTTTTGTTATAAGTTCCTGATGTCAATATGGTTCAAGGTAAAAGACCCAAATCTAGATCCTTGAGAGTTGGTGTTTCTTCAATTTCAACTTTGTCTGTTGAGCAACCTTGAGATGAACCTTTTAGATCAAAGCGTCTATGTATGTGGAGCTCTGAGAAGAACATATTACCTATAACTATAAAACGGACCTATTCAATTTCCTATTTCAATTTATTAGAGATGATATTTCAACTTTACAACGACTTGAAAAGACAGTTTTTCATTGGGCAATATTGTAATACACAGTCTTAGAAACAACTACTGCAACGAGAACATTTTTAAATACTCTAGACCTTGAAAACAAATCTTATTCATCTAATTTGAAAATATCTATATATAGTTAAACCTCAAATATTGAAATGTTGTCCTAGACAATAAGGACAATAATAAGACATTGCATGTAGAACAAGAAACCTAATAAAGTACCTTATGCCCTCCAACTAGCTTGACAGCATGTAGGCCAAAAAATTTAGTAATCATAGTGCTTTCATAGGTATGAACGTGATTATAATAATTTGGTAGCATTTGAATAAGTACTTGTAAATTGGTTGCATGAGCATGTCAGATAAGATAAGATAATTTTATTTATGTCCAACAAATGACCACAATAGTAGGTCAAAGGGACTAAAAGAGTACCACCATTGTAATACACAGTGGAACTTATGTAGCAGCTCCTAGATCTAAGCTAACAACAATAAGTAAAGAGATAACCCAAATTACCAAATTACTCAATGTTTAATAAAGTATGGACGTGTGATAATAAAATGCAGAAAATTACTCAATGACCAAAATATAAAAAGGATATTAGCAACTAGAATTTTTTGTAACTAGATATTAGTAACTAGAATGGATTGTGAGTCTTGTTTTTGGCTTAGATCATGCCATATCCATTTCTCAGACTTAGCGATGGGAGAAACCAAGAGCATCACCAATGGAATACGTTGAGGAGGAGATTCCGGAGGAACCCATCCAGGTTCCTCCAGGATCCCTCCTCTTCACAGTGTTGAATGATTAGCATCCCCCCATCCATAATCCAACAAGCACAAGATCCCCAGCCGCCATGGAAGGGGCCACATGTATAATTGAGGAGGAATTCCTCCATTTGGACTCTGTGACCTCAATTCAAAACATGGACAGCCAATTTGGGACAGTGGCGGAGGAGGTCAAGGCGGTGGAGGCTATGGACACCTTGGGCGTGGAGGTGGAGGGCAACCTAGTCTTGGCGCCTCCACCACTTACAACTCTCTCTGATTTTTTCCATGTTCCACCACCTTTCTTCCATCCGGATCAGCTCAAGCTCATCTTCGAGCTAAGGAACCAGATGGTTGACCAGATACACTGGGACACCCTCATGCACCAGTGGATTGGCATTCTCTATGGTGCCTTCTCGAATGCACCTCCAACTCAGTGTTGCTCAAATTGTGAGAGGCCTTTCGTGCTCCATCCCAGGGACGACCCCTTCAACAGCGCTCTGAATGACATGGCCTAAGGTGATAATGTGTAATTTCTTTGCTATGGTCACCTCGCACACTCTCAAATCATCTCTTTGTACTGTGATGATGCAATTTTACAGTTCTGTTATATTTTTTCATTTGGTAGTTTTTATTAGATGCATAAAAAATTTCAGTAAGAACTGAATCCCCCACCTACTCTAGTTTTCATTTGGCAGGGTTATATGCATATAACAGTTCAGTAATAAATTGATCCACCACCTGCTGACATCATAGTCTGCCACCTGTTCTGGTATCTGCTAATTTGGTGGAACATGTGTCAGACTGTTGACATGTGGCATTTATGTACTCTAAAAGCTCGGTAATAGGAAAATACCTTAAAAAAACTACCACCAATGCAAAAACTTCCATGTTGATATTGACAAGTGATTTTATGGCCATGGAGATTCAATAATAACAAATAGGACTAATGACACTTTATAATTGGTTCATAGTGAAATTCCTTACAACATAATTACTATAAAAATAATGAAACCACTAAACTACAATTATCATTTTTCACTTGCATACATCACACAAAGAACTTTTACACATTAAATTTTTTTTACAAAACTCCCAGACATTATACACAAAATTCTTGAAAATATATCCAATAAATTGATTACACAAAATTTCTAAAATCTACAGTTGTGATAATACAATGTATACAAAAAAATATTGCAATGTATTCAATAGAGTGATTACACATGATTTCTAAAATCTGCAGTTGTGATAATGAACTATGTTTGTGATTGTTTCTCGTAACCAAATATCCATTTTTTTGTTGAAATAAATAGGGTAGTTGGATACAATACACCCATTGAATCATCACTAGTGCATAATCCAATTTGATGTTATAAGCCTTACAATAAGTCTTTAATCCAATTTTCCCCTTTTAACGGTTAAAACTTTGGAACGCTGCCATAAATTCTAGGTTGGTTTTGCATAGTAGGAGGAATGGGGAATCACCAATACTTTTTTAGATAAAGGTTCCATTAGAGTATAGTGAAAATAATTCCTAGGACAATTTGCAAATTGATTCTTATGAAGGAAGTGCAATAATAACATTAACAATTAACTAGGAAGATTGGCCCCTTGTACCATTCAATGGAAAGATAATAACCATTATTAGCCCCTTGGCCCCTTGTGCAACCAATGAATTTTTAACTCCTTGGATCGATGATTATTATTATAATTTGGGTTTATATAGAAAGTCTAATATTGGGTAGAATCTTAAAAGAGATGGGTGTTGTAAACCATTTGGTTCACATGCAATTGGAGGAAGAAAAACCGAAGTAGTGAAGAAGGTAGGTGGGAGGAAGCTTACAATGTTTTGGACCAGATGGTGTCCAAGGACTACAATCCTAATGTTGTAACATTTACTACATTAATGGATGGTCTTTTCAAGGATTAATAAACATTGAGGAGGACAGTAGGGTTCTTGATAAGGTGGTTAAGCATGAATGTTATTCGTACTTTGTCACTTAACAATATTATTATTCATGCTCTTCATAATGCAAGGAACTTATTGTAAGAATTTCAACTTTTGATGAGATATCAAAGAGAATTTGTACTCCTGATATGACCCAACAAACATATATTTATTTTATAAAAATAATAATAATTGAGATAGTTTGTGCCCCTTCTAAAGGAGATAGCTTAAGGGTTGATCATTCAATAAAAGGTTATCTCTCTTACTCTAATATCATCTTTGATGTCTTATATGGGTGCAAGAATTTTATGGACATGTTGTTGTGTCTTTGTTGAGAATTTCATATGGTTGTTACATATATATATATATATATATATGATCTTTCCTTGACTGATAACACTTGTTGTTTGGTGGTTTTGTCACATATTCTTTATCAATTTTCAAGTTCTATTTGTTGCCTAGACTCCATAGCCCAAGCACAAGGCACCAGGTCTTACTTGGATTCTCACGTTATATCTTAAAATACAAAGAGATTACCATTCTTAAAAGACAAATAGATACAAGTTTGGAACTCTTGAAACCCACAAACAAACAAGCATGTGAAATTTAAATCCAAACTTGAACAATTCAATCTCTTAAATTTCACGTTTACCATGCCTTGAAATCACTAGGATGATATCCATGGAGCCACAAATTGATGCAGAAATTGTATGTCAAGGCCAATAGAACCAATAGAACCAAGGAGTATTGAATCAATATATACCAATTCTAAGAGAAGTTGAAATTATCATCTAGTGTATAACAAAATTACATTCACAGATATATACAACCCATAGAAATAGCCTTGTGTATATTATCAGATGAAAAAGTACCCATAATTTCAATGCATTATATGTATCATTACATGTTTAGCTATATAATGTACATCTAACTGTATTATAAAATTATTACACATCATCAATTTATTTTATTCTTCTTTTGTGTTTTCCAACCTTAAGTAATTCATCCATCTCCATGTCTTCGTTTAATGGGTGCTCTTCAGTAGCTGATGTTGTTTTAGTACTTTCACGCTGAGTACATATAGTATCATACCCATAGCGTGGATACTATTGTGAGGGGCCAACACCTACAAAAACAAAAAAAATATTAAGCTTATATGGCCAATTTTTAAATATCATTGAAGTAGTTCAATAATATTAAAAAAAAACTCTACAATGTAATTATTTACCTGGTCCTCTAATCTGCACCATTGGAATGGCTGCCCTATTCACTTGATCTTTAGGTCGAGGAGGATCAACTATGGAATTCTCTGTCATTGAAACGACAAAATTTATAAGTACAGAATTATTAAGTATATGATTAATATACATCCATTTTACCGTCGTGGGCCTAAGTCACAGGAACATCTTGGGGATGCACCCCACTGGGATGGGCTTGATGGGGAGCACCACGATCTTCTAGTTGTGTTTCAATATAGACGCTCTATTGTCTAGTACTAATGGTTTCGTTGATAGTGTTTATCCCCTGATTAAAACAAAGTAAGACATTAAATTATGGACGATATCAAACATTTATGTATTTTATAAGTAATGAAAGGTTAATGTGGATTGATTTTTATTTACCTTATCCTGCAAAATGGATCTTGGGGTCTGCCCCATGATTTTCCTATGATCAACCACGGATTTACAACCGTACTTGTAACCAAGTTGGTGGTCTTCCTCTGTGGTTTCAGTTCTGAAGTCATCACCCTGCATTGCATAAGGGTATGATTTTTTAATGTTTTTGGCTACAATTACCTGAAATTTGTAAGGCGATACAAATAATATTCTTAAGATGTTTGGGTACTTACGATTCGTGACTGTAACCTCGAGTAGCCACCCTAGCCTAGCTTTTGTTGGTCATTTTTGGAAATCCTTTCTTTGGTTGCCTTCAAAGTGTCAGGAAACCTATCATCAAAATTTTCAAGTATGTTATATATAACCACACTTTTATTTAGATCTAAAGAAAATTAAAGCTGGTATTGAAATCAAAATATTGTAATTTACCTTGGTGTACCAGTTATTTTTTCTCCTGATCTTTTCAAAATATTTTCTTTTGCATCATCAATTATCGCCTTCAAATCCCTCTCTAGAATTGAGGGAGGACGCTCATACCTAGGATTTCCCACCAATCTCTGTCTATAAACATCACGCATATATTTTAAATATTCGCCTGCTGCAGAGGTGATCACTTTTTTATTGAACGTGTCTACTCTAAAGAGGCCTTCAAGATAATCCATAAGTTCCTTTTTGAGGTTGGAATTCTGGAAATTCCACCTCATGCGTAAGGTTTCCCCAAAAATCAACAAGGCCTTGCTCTCTAGGTGCCTATAAAAATGGTCATTTCCTACACATAAAAAGATATGATCATTAATTTAAAATTAATAATCTAGATGATTTGTGTATTAGATATACAACATGAAACGATTAAAATATGAAAAAATACTTGGGAGTCTTATTTGTTTTAATGGAAGTCCATTATCGTCGACCAAAAATGTGCATGGAAGGGGCCCCATGCTTGTCACACATATAGCTCCAGGAAATGCAACCATGTCAACCACATCATTAACCTCATCTCTGTCACCATTTCTAGACTCTGACCGATGTGTCGATGTCTGGAGGTGTGTGTCATGGATCCTATCTAAATTAGGTGTGGAAGATGGAGAAGTAAATAGTACTCTAGCAGTTGTATAACTACCCACATCAGGACTCTGTAGCATCACTGTAGTGCCACTACTACCAACACCGGGCTAAACAGGCTCCAAATATCTCTTTATAAAAAAGAAAAAAAAAATGTGAGATAATGTAAAAGTTAAAGAACAAAGTTTCATAATTGAACATATGAGTACATTAGAAAAAAACACTTTAAATTATGGTCATTGCCTTATATGTGTTAAGTTGTAACATAAGGATATTGATCTTTTCTAGGACATCGGGAGTTTGATCTGGACGATCTAATAAGCTAGCAAGTTCCTTTTTCGCTTTAATGATCTTTTTTTTTATTAATACCATCAGATGAGGGGATAAATACAACCCCTCATCATTGGAAAAATCATGATCAACATAACCTACCAAGTACATATAATTTAAAAAAAACAATGTTATTTCAATAAAATTATATACGCAAATAATAAAATTCACATAAAACGAAAGTGGAAATTAATAATCATTTACATGTTCTGCAGCTAGCCCTTTTCCACGATCATCCTGCCACATTATAATATAATTAGAACCCCTAAATATTTAAAAAATTGTTAACGATAACAAAAAAATTGATTGCCACCCAAATAAAATCAACCTCAACCATCAAGCTCCCACATTATTATAAAATTGGGACCGTGAAATATTTAAAACAATGTTAAAGATAAAAAATAAAAATATAATGTAATAAGTAGAGGTTTCTTAAAGAGGTGTTGCATAAGTACCCGCACTCTATTAGTCAATGTTTCTATCTGATTCAAATGGTAATCCACTAATAACTCTTCCTCGCGAACTATTTTTTTATTGCGCACATGACTACGTTATTCTCTTCGCGTCCCTCATATATGCAATTTGGTTACTTGTTTGTTGTCTCGAGTCATGTGTTGTTTATAAACCCTACGATATTTCCGGAAGCTTTATGCCTTCCATCAATATATATAGTCCCTCCCTTATTTTTATCATTGTTTATTAGTTGTATATAATTTGCGACGAGTGCATATCTCTGCATACTTCGCATGCACTGGACCAGCCGCATCCAATCATTATAATTGTAACAC
>SNQJ01S0004107.1:104239-117116 GCA_010110895.2 Picea sitchensis
CCAAGGATTGTAGTCTGTAATAAAAAGAAAATTGTACATACATCTTGTGTTCTTTGTGTTCATTGTGGTGATGAATTGTTGATGATATATTGCTGATATATGTTCCTGATATGTGCTCACATCTAACTGGTTATAAATGACAACAATGGGTAATGAATAAATGTTGAATTCTAATTGATGAGTTTTTGTGCAAGAGGGAAGTTTTGGGAGAAAGAGCCCCACACTCATTCACCCCCCACCCCTCTAAGTGTGGTAGGTGTGTCCAACACTTTCCTCACTCGACAAAGAAATATTTGATAGGTACATGTTTGGTTGTACCTTCAATTGCATGTGCATGTGTTGTTAGTGAGTAGTCCATCCTCATCCTAGTTCCAATTTTTAAACTTTGTTTTCTATATTCAAAGTTCTAAATAAAATTTGTATAGCTTTATTTTTGGATGCACAAATAGACTAGGGTGCAATTACCAGTATTAGTAGGGGAAATCATGCATGCAGTGGATCCCAAACTTAGTAAAGGGTATGAATCTCTAGGTGGGTTCACCTTAATTTGACTCATGTATCCATGCAAGCAATATGCACTATGGTTAGATTTCACACTACGAAATAGTGGTCAACTACCTAATGTAATGTGATATCCCTCTTGATTTTGGACATATTAAAGAAATATTAATGTGATAACACTAAGGACATGATAAGTTAATCATATGGATCTAAGAAAAAAATAGTAGCAAGGTTGTTGTTTGTTGGATTTGTGCAAATTAGAATTATTATAAGAAATGTCCATTGAAGATGAGGGTCAATGCTATGGAGTAATAAATTCAACCATCAGTTTGTGTGTTGAAAATATTGGGCACTTTAGTTGGAAATAATTCTAAGGAAATCCAAGAGTAGAACTATACAAATATTAGTTTTGTTCAAGACAAGAGTAGAACTATACAAATATCAGTTTTGTTCAAGCCAAGAGTAGAACTATACAAATATTATTTTTGTTCAATCCAAGTTGAATAATAATTTAGTTATGGCGATGGTTAACAATAGTGCAACCCACATTTTTATGTAATAAGTAGTGGTTGTTAAACTCAATGTGCAGTTGAAATTGGTGCAGTCTTTTTTCAAGGCAGTAAACTCTAACACAGGTAGGGTTCTTGGCTTGGCTAAAGGAGTCAACTTATAACTTGGACACTAGAGTGGAACTAATAGTTTCAAAGTGGTACCCATTGATGACTTTGAAGTTTTTTTTTTGCAAGATTTTATGAGGATGTGATAGGTGGCACCAATCCCTCACCTTAACAATTTGTTAATATTTGATGACAGAAAACTTCACGTAATTCCGATGTTGAGGGGGAAATAGAGTGCAATCACTAGGAGACTACCATGACTATGATTACAACAACCAATCATGAAGTAATGCAACCTTACAAAGAGGAAGTTGGAGGTTTTAAGACATCAAAGAATATCTCGAGTGTAGGTTTTTGGTAACCTTTGGTGGATGAAGGCCCACACAAAAACTTGTTTACTAGGTTTGAATCCATAGTAAATACACTATTTCTACAATATCCAAAGTAGTGTATGTATATTTAGAGAATCAAGATGGTCTAAACTTTCGTTGGATGGTTTATTTGACTTAAGTAATTCTAGAAAAAATGATGTATACTTTAAGGAAGGAATGGATTCCAATGTTAGTGTTTCCAGTGGCATTGGTGGCCACTTTCCATCCTTTTATCACTAAACAAAATCATAGGATGACTCACTACTAGCTTGGAAGGTAGTGGAGCCAGAGCACCCCACAAGGAAGTAAGTTCCTAGTTTGGTGTAAGTTGGTAGGACGTAGCATATTTTAAATGCGATATTAGGCACTTGAGTCTATTAAAGAGAGAATCACATACGAAGAAGTGCATTAGAAAATCCGATTAGGAGTGTTTGATTCTACAACACATGATGATGTACTTTCATGGTTTTCAATGTAGAATTGGACTAGCTACCTAGCTTGTTTGAAGGCATGAAGACAAAGGTGTACTAAGGCATGGGAAATTGGAGTTGAAGGTAAGTACAAGTGTGTGTGGAACTGTGAAGAAATTGAAGTGAGTTTAGTTGAAAATGGATGGTGAGTCTGTGTAGTATAGTAGTTAGTTGACAGAGACATGTAGAATTTATGAGGATGTTGTTGGCGAAACATTGAACATAAGTGGGGGAGGATGTAAGGATTTTTGTTTTCCCATATAGAACAAATGCACTTTCCACGTGTACTATATTGAAGGTGAAGGCAAATGGGATGATTCGGTTGTGACTTAGTAACTTGACATGGTGTAGCCACACAAATTACAAGCTGCATTGCAATATGGGTGAGGTGCTCACTAGAGTGAAACAAGTTGTGCATATGGTGCATAGTGATTTGTCTTAAGTTGTAATGAAAAAAGTGTCATTTTCTGGGTGGAGAAAAGGGATGTTAAATCTTAATGGAGAATACATCCTAGTCAAAGATGGAAGAGTGTGAATTTATAGGTTGGATAGACCTGTGACATGATAAGGTTTTAGGTAGAAAGTGAGTCACTGGAAAGAACACCACAACAAGGAACACCTTAGTGGAAGTGTTTTGGGTTGCAACACTTGACATGCATAACTTAGTTGAGAAGATGGGTGTGGGAGAGTCACCCACTAATGAGTGGTGTGGTAACAATTGACGCATTGTATTGAGTGCTATAGTGTCTTATGGAAGCATTCAAGGTGTGACTGAGTTTGCAGTGACAACGATCCAAGGAGGGAGAACGCTAACAAGATCTTTAGGAGAACTACTCCAATTTTAGGCCTACAAGAGGGAAAAAATAGTTTATGTAAAGCAAGACTACAATCAACATGTAGGTCCAAGTTTGCAAGAAAGACATATAGAAAAACTTAACGAATACATCGATTTCCCCCATGCTTTTGAAGGTGGGAATGTGGTCTACTATGTTTCTAATTACCAAAAGGTGGTGGGGGAACATAGCTCCTCCCTACAAATGATTTTCTTCTTCTTGTCTAATCAATTGAGTTAAATAGGCTAATAAGGGCTTGGAAGTCTCAAATAGTTGTGTTAGTTGAATTCCATCTATTTCTTAGTCAACTTAGTAATGTAGATTGGGGTTGTAAATATGATTTGAAAGGGAGCCTCTTTTATTATATCATATCATAAGGCAGTATCTAGTGGAGTGCTTGTAATGTGGAAAGACATTGGAAATTTCAACCAAATAAGGTTTATGGAAGACAATTCAAGACATTAAGCTATTACCCACGTCCCAACAAATGGTTAGTAACTATGTATTGTCAGAATCCATGCACCTACTAATCCTAGAGACAAAGAAAGAGATGCATTCTAGGGTACAAATTAATATTGGAGAATATTTGGCTCGAGGAAATTTTAACAATACCTCCTATTCACGTGTTGCAAAAGGGGTTTTGAAGAATATTGAAAGAGGAATCTCTACCTACAATTTCAAATTCATATGTGCATTGGAGAGTAAGCTATGCCAATTGTTATTTGAACCTATATTTCAAGTATTTTTTGCTTAAGAATTAATGGCAACATCACATTTTTGTGAAGATAAAAATTGGATTRATGTTAGTGAATGGTTTCATATTATAAGGGGAAAGTGGGAGGATGTATTTACAATACAACTATATTTGGGTGGTGAAGCTTTTATGTGGTGTATTTACAATACAACTACATTCCTTGGCTAAGGTTTGGAGTAGGACATTAACATTCCTTGGCTAAGGTTTGGAAAGTTTTGATTGTAAGGGGCCAATTGTTGTTGCTACACAGTTACTTTTCTTGTTTAGAATATATCAAGGATATATGTTCAAGGTAAAGTTTGAGGAACCATCAATATAGATGTACCAAGACTCGTGGATCTAAGGGATAATGGCATGGTTTATGGAGAGACCCAAGGTTCAATTGGGCCATGGATAGTGAGTGGAGAAACCACTTGAAAGAAATAAGGAAAGATATATGTTCCATCAAAAGGGGGATATGTTGAAGAGGTCGGGAGAGGGTCAGATCAAGGGAAAAAACTATTGATCTAAGAGGAGGGGATTCCATCTTGCTTGGATGAGAGGTGAGTTTCAATCTAAGAGGTATATTAGTGAGTTTAATGTGAGTACCTCACAATATATCAAGGTCTTGCGAGAACTCTAGCTCGACACCTTGGAGGCAAACCGAATGGTTTTATATTCCCACCTTTACCTCCCATACTTGGATGAGTACATGGTCATATACCATGGATGTAAGAGGGTGGAATGTTGAACATGTTCATGATTGGATTCTAGTTTCCATAAATGTTAGTTTTGAGGCTGCATGTATTCATGTCCAAGAGGTTCAAGGGACAATGTTGGGAGAAAGAAGAGGAACCTCACTTATTTTTGAGAAAAGGGACACAACACTCCCTATGGTAGGGGAAGGCTAGTATAAGAAGTAGATTTTACCAGATAGAGGGGGGATAAAAGTAGTCTTTGACCACTTCCAGAATGGGATCATCCTTTTTAAGCAGGACAAGGACTAAAATATCTTCAAGGGAATTTTATATATTTCCATCAAGGACATGGACAATTATGATGTGCACAATTTTGCGTGGAGGAATTTCTCCCGAACATCTTCATGAAAGATTGTGAATCTATGGTGCATGTACAAATATGTGAGATGTGGTTTATGATAATATTTTGAATTCTCTAATCACATTCTCCATTGACCTTGTTTACACCATTCCATTTGGTTTTTGTTGCACTAAGTGTAAAGAACAATGTTGGAGACATAAGTTAGGTATGAGCTATTTGTTACGTCTTTATTCCCTTTTATTTTAATGGTATCCATATTTTGTATTGATCAAATGAGGAATTAACCCGGAACTAATGCCATTAGACACAAACTCAATCCTAAGACCAACTACGGAGAAAAAACAACACACGCTAATTAATATAGGAGTCAAGCATGCAAACAAACCTTCTCACAAAGAAGCGCTAGTTGGTGATGGAATACAACATCGCAAAATCGATGTGCGAAGGGGCTGAGTTTTGATGGGTGGGAAAGTTACATTGACAACCTGCTTAACAAACTAACTCACTGGTGCAAGTTACCTCCCTGAGCAGTGGGAAACCCTCCAAGGAGTCTAAGTGAGTCTAGCCAACGTTGATCCCACGTACAACACCACATTCCCTGTGTTGTCATCTTGTGTAGGAAGTCTAAAATATTATGGCCTCTACGGTACCACCTACTATACCAAAGAAAAGGGGGGACAACTGAAAATTGACACCAAGACCAACAAAGAAAGGTTGATTACTCCGAGGGCACCAATGCGACCTCGTGATTGACCCTTTTGTTAGAAGGGCTTCCCAAAGTCAGTGATATAACAACTGGATTTCACTCCCTAACTCAAGGCTTTATGTTTGTTTAGAATATTTGGAAAGTTATTCTCACAATCATATTCCAAAGCTCTACACCTAAGCTAAGATGGGTTTGAAGAGCCCTAGAAAAGTTGTTAGGATAATTTGTAATTAGCACTTGATTTTAGGTTGTTGTTACTCAAACTAGAGGTCGTGAAATTGATGGCATTTTGACTCGACTCTTTAAACCATGCAAGAGGAAAATGAAATGAAAGAATTTCAAATTCGATGAAAACTAGCTATGGGAAGGAGCAAGAGGTTTTAAGTAAAGAAATAATTTATTGATAGATTACTATGTGTGTAGTACTGCTAATGACAAAAAGTATGAGATAATTGTCCGGATAAATGGAAGCAAAATGACCCAAATTTTAAAAGTACCATGAAAATTTCATAGTTCACTTAGTACACCTATACAACATTGAATCAAATGTCATCATTTCTAGCATAGTAAACTTTTATGATTATAGAGACCACCACACACATCTTGAATACTCATAAGGATCACGAGGGCTTTGCCTTGTTGACCAATATATTATCATGTTCATTCATAAAGGTTTTTTTTTTAATTATGAGAAATAGAGTCAGTATATTGTAGGTATTGGGAACCTTGTTGAAGGTAACCCAACCTTGGAGAGAGATATAATATCACCTACATAACAACAATTTTTATGTGAACATGTTCTATAATCTTATCAATGAGGCAAGAATACCTATGTTCATGATCTAATAATCATGTTAATTACAATATGAAACCATAACATGTGTAACATGATACATTTGAATTCAGGTCATAATACCTCTATGAAATAAATGTTACTTATGGTTGAAATATGTGATGAATGGGTGTTTCCTTGACAATGGACCAAAACTCTTATAATAAAAAAATCCCACTAGAAAAGTTCTTTGAACATGTTGATAGCTAACCATTGATAATCCTATATTGATGGTTCAAAAATAATGAAAAATAGTCATCTTACATGCTCATTGGTATTCAACTAGATCTAGCTATGTTCATCATGACGTACAAATCATCCATAAGGTGACATTAGTGAGGGCATGTGTCAGTGATTCTAGAAAGGCACTGTTGAAGGCATGAGGTGAAAATGTTAGCATGGGGATGGAAAATGAACATAAGGAAACAATGTTAATTAAGCACCATCAAAGGTAGGAGGAGAGAGTTGAGAGGAAGGAAATTTCATGGAAATGAAGGTGACCTTATAGCTATATGTTGTAGGATGAAACTACCAAATATAACCTCTTAGGGAAGATAGCAAGGGATTTGTGACTAGTCTCAACTAAGGAATGCCATATTGAATTCATCCCTAATCAAGACAATGAACTAAAGGGAGATAATCAAAGAAGAACGGATCAAGGAAATAGGTGGTCAATAAGAGAAAAGATAAGACAAGGAAGAGAGGACTAGAAATGATAGGATAATAAATGTATGATAGGCTATGGTTAGGGGACTAGAAAAATGGAACGGGGGAAGAAAACAAGGAGTAGGTGTTACCCTAATAATATCAAGGTGATAATGGAGGATAAAGATATGGGTATTATAACCCATAAAGAAACATCAAATGGACAGATAGTAGGATGGAGTTCCCTACGAATAAGGATAAGAATTCCAGCCTAAGGGATATTGGATGAAAAAGAGAAACAAGTGGTAGATTCCATTGGTGAAGGAGGAGTCGAAGGAGGAAGGATCTATTGTAAAGGAAGAGGTTCCAACATGGGAAAAATACAAGGAAGAATGTCACTTGGTCATTGAGGGATTGTGTGAGGAGGAGGAGGCATCGATATAATATTGGTAACTAAATGGATACCACCCATTGTAGTCAAAGTGTTCTAGAAAGGGCTCATTATATAATTTTTTAGAGGCCATGTTAATACTACCTATGAAATGGGATGAAGTATTTATGGGATCAAGAGGCACATCCTCCCACTATTGGGTTTGGGAAATACTCCAAATGTATCTAATTTAGACTCATATTTGGATTAAGAAGGAAAAGTGTTAAGTTGAGAACATACATTTTGTTTCATAAAAGTGTCTTGTTGATATAAAATATATTGTATTAGGGAAGTGCCATGTGGAGAGGTAGAATATTGGATTGGAATTATATTTGGTGAACCTCATTGGTAAGAGGAACGATTATTCTATTGAAGGATGTGATATTGGGTTGTAGTGTGAGTATTGTTATTATGATACTTACACCACTTTTATGAACCAGGGAAAGGGTAAACATTTAAGTCTTTTGATTAGTTGTATGTGTTCTTGACTAAGGAGGGGGAGACTCATGTTCCTAACATCAGTTAGGTGGATGTACATAGGGATGAATAAAAGGAAAGGATAGATGTTTATCTTTGGAAACTTGTTGAGGAGGGAAGGTATTCCTAAGAGAGTATTTAAGTTTAATAAATTCTCTAAGGATTCTATCTTCAAGTTATTGCATTTAGGGCATGAGTTTATTGCATGTCCTACATGGGGTAGTCGGTTGTATGTTATGGGTTTATATGTTATCATTTTCAACTTTCCTCTCGAGGGATGAGTAAGTCCTACAACTTTCAACTACCATCCAAGAATATAACAGTGCAAGATCTCAACATTCAGGTGTCCTATGCTATGCATAAAAATAATAAAACCCAATTCAAATTCAGTCATTGGGAGTGCTCTATGATCCATTTATACTTCTGGAAGGAATTACATATCGATTTTGCCACCATTTTTTGTGATCCCCTGAGCGTCTTTGTCTTCTTAGGGTGTTCGGGTCTCCTCTTTTTCTTGCGTTGTGGTGTAGGGCCTCCTTGTCTCCTTGTTGGGATGGACTGTCACAATTTTCACGGGTAAATGTTCGATGGTTCTCTTCAATATGGTATCCATTGCACCATCGGTTCTCTCCTCCCTCTCAGTACAGAGAGCCTCTTCCAAACCCACAGAGAGGCTCATGAAAACCTCACAAAGAGACTCATCCAAACCCAAACCAAGACTATGAGCAAACCCGCAACCAGAACTCAACTCATGAGAAAATACCTCATAGGGATCCTCATCCAAACCTGAACCAATATTGTGAGAAAACCCACAACCAGAACTCAACTCATGAGAAAATAACTCACAAGGATCCTCATCCAAACCCGAACCAAGAATATGGTCTCCACACGTGGGGGCTCGAATATGGTCTACACACGCTCAGAATAATTTGAGTTTTGGGTTTTGGTCTCCACGCACGCGCTCAAATTTGAATATGCTAGTAGGAGATCTCTATTCTTGTAGTGTAGATTTAACCTATTTTTCAGAGAAAATGAAGTTGTGCTTCGTTCTTATTTTGTCTTCTTCCACCAAAAATATGCACACGTTGGTATTACAATGGTTCAAAAATTGACATTAAAACTATTAGAACACCATTTATATGGAATATCTAGTCCAAGAATTGGATGGTGTCCTTATTAAAATTCTTTCCACATAAATAGTGGGTCTCTTGGACCAATCCATGTTTTTAGGTCTAAAATCAGTGGATTCTAATGCACTATAAACTTCTTCTAGGTCATGGTGTGGGCCAAAAACCTACCTTTTTAGGTCATAGAATATAGTTCTATGGACCAACTATTTAGTGTGAAGTAGATGGGTCTCAAGTACTCAACACATGGGCATCATTACAAGGTCATAGGCATCATGGATGGGTCTTGGGTCATTAATCATAGTTAAAGGGGGGAAACAAGAGCCTTCGGGCCTAAACCTTAATTAGAAAGCTCAAGCATCAAGGATGAGTCCTCAAACCACAATATATTACATTTATAGGGTATCATTAATTTCCAAATGGGATATGGAATCCATGACTAGGCTATTTATGAACCAATAATTAGTATTAAGGTCTAACTAATGTCAAGGGAGAGAAATAATGGCCTTATGTCCTAAATGAAGAGTCTCGAGTCAAGCACCAAAAAGAAAAACCATGAAGATTCTCAAGTTATGTCATTGAAATCATCCATGAACCATGACACATGACCTTCATATGGTATATTTGGCCTACTATAGGGATATGGGTGCCATGATTAAACCACAAAAAAGGTCCTAAAAAAGAACATGTCTCAGTTCCACACATGGCATAGTTATTGGGTACATGGTTAGGGTTTTGTATCACTTGAGTGGGATATGAGGGCCCTAAATGTCACTTATTAGGCTCAATCATCATGAACAAAACCTAGAAACCACAAAACAATCCCTCTCTAGGGGGTCTTTAGCATCAGAGTTGGATAAGGACACCATTAGGAGGTTTTTTGCAGTAAGGATGGGTAGAGAGGCCTTAACCATGGTCGAGGAAGGAAAACAAGTACCTAAGGATCTTGTTGAATATTTTTAGGCTTTAGAGCCTTGAATAAGTCCTCAAACCAACACATCACTCATTTTTAAAACTTCCTTGAAGGCCTCCAAGTAGGATACAGGTTCCATGAGTAGGTGTTGTTACCTAGAAATGGCTCTTAACACCTAAAAATAGTTAAGGTGGGAGTTAAGTAATTAGGCCATAATTGAACCTTCTCAAGCTTATGTGCCATGAACAACACCTAGAAACAATGACATGAGCTCTCACTTCAATGTCTTTGGCCTAATATTTGTACATGAGTGACATTTATTTTTTTTCATACTACATATGAGTCTCGGGGCCTTGACCATGGTTTGGGTAGGGAAATAATCCCCAAGCCCTTAACCATGGTCAAGGGAGGGAAACAACAAATCAAGCCCCAAACATATCATATCTAGCTCAAGCACCATGAACAAGTCATCAAATCACCACACAAGACCATGGATGGGTCACAAGACCTTAGCTATCATCAAAGAATGAAAACAAGTGCCTTATAATATTGTTGAAGTTTTTGAAGCTCAAGAGCCTTGAACAAGTTCTCAAACCAACATAACAGAAATTTGTCCATTAAGAGGGATATAGGCATCATGATTAGTTTTTTCACATTGAAAATGAGTGTAAAGGAATAAACATGGCAAGTTGGAAACAATGGCCTAAAGCCCTAACTAAACCTTATCAAGCTCAACCACCATCAACAACACCTAAAAACCATGACATGAGTCCTCTCTGGGGAGTCTTTGGCATACAAGTTGAATATGGGTGACATTATGAGGTCTTATTCATCATGGATGGGTCTTAGGTTCATGACTATAGTTGATGAAAGGAAACAAGAGTCTTCAACCCTAAACCTTCCTTCTCAAGCTCAAAAACCATAGAATAGTGGTCAAACCACCACATATGACCTATGTAACATATCATTCACCTCCAAGTGGAATTTGGACATGTTCCCTAAGTGAACATTCTTAGGCTTAACTTCTATGAATAACAACTACATCCCATACAACTTCTCAGGATATAGTTTTGGACGAGTCCTTGAGCCATCACATAGGACCCTTGTAGGGTAATTTTGGACTATTTGAGTGATACAAGAACCATGATTAAACCAAAACATATGCCCTAAATAAAAATGTGTCATACCCCCCATTAGGAATGGTTCGCAGGGTTGTAGTTTGTGTTCTTTAGAATCCAAAGTAGTATATGGTGCCATGAGTAGGTTTTGTACAATATAAATGGGTATTGATGGATTAACATGGTTAAGGGGGAAAGAAGGGTCTTAAGCCCTGTCTGAACCTTCTTGAGCTCAAATGTCATGGTTAGGGGAGGAAAAAACATGGACCTTATTCCCTAAACATCACTTCTTAGGATCAATCACCATAAACAATGCCTGCAAACCATAACACGAGCTCTATATAAGGGGTTTTTAGCATCATAGTTGGATATGGAGTCCATTAGGAGGTTTTGCGCACTGAGTATATATCATAGGATCTTGACCATGTTCGAGGAAGGAAAACAAGTGCCTCAAGATATTGTTGAATATTCTTGAGCTCAAGAGCCTTGAATGAGTGTTTTATCCAATGCATGAGTCCATTGTATGGGTTGTTTGCAAGCCTATGAGTGGGATGTGGGAACCATTAGTAGGTTTTATGCATTGGAAATGGGTCTTAATTCCTAAACATGGTCAAGGGGGGGAAATGACATTAAGCCCTAATTGAACCTTCATGAGCTCAAGCACTATGAACAACACCTAGAACTATGACATGAACCCTCACTAGGGGGTCCTTTTCCTGGGAGGTGGATATGGTTTCCATTAATATGTTTTCCTCACTAAATAAAAATCTCAAGGAATTGACCATGATTATAATAGGGAAACAATATCCTTATGATGGAAAATAAACCTTCTAGGCATCATGTGTTGTGAACAACACCTCCAACCATGGCACATGCCCTATTTGTGGGTTCTTTTAACTTGGAGTGGTATTCTAGGTGCCATTTGGTGGTTTTGTGAAAAATGGATGTGTTTAGAGGCCTTTACCGTGCCCAAATAAGGAAAACAAGTCCTTTTCCCTTACAAGAAGTTTTTAGTGCTAAATATTTCATTTTGAAACATGTCAGGGTGAGGGAATCATCTTCGCCTTTATGAAATTTGGAATTTAAGAAGGATATAAACTACTTAATTTATGAAATTTTAAATATTGTTTAGCAAACATATACCACTTAAATTTATGAATTTAATATTTCTATTGCTTAAAAAATTGAATTTTTTTAACAAGATGTTTGTCTTCAACAAATAAGATGGAAATGCTATATTGCCATTTTCAGTATGCTTAAACTATAACAATTAGTTGTAATGTTAAAAACTTAATAATAATCAAAATTTAATGGATATCTGTACAAATAATTAAATGTGTCTGAACATAATGTGTTTGACCCCTATTTGAAATTTCAAGGTTTCTAATAAAAATATTTCATTGTTTTAGAATTTTTTTAGGTTACGTTAAGGTGAGCAATATAAATCCTACTAACCAAAATTTAATGTTGTGGAAGGTGGTATATATACAATTGGATGATATATATGTCAGGATATATTGGATGGTGTATATAATACTATATAAAAATGAAGAAAGGTTGATGCAAACTTAAAACTTGTGTCAACCCATTTGTGTACTTTGAAAGAAAAATAGGGTTTATGGTTTACATGATGAATTGATGATGGAAACAAGTGGGTGTGTGAGTCAAATTTGAGTCCATAAATCCTCCCATATCATTAAGGCATGTGAATAGTCTATCCATGTCAAATGTTAGTGCATCCAGAAACAGTTTGAAACAATTTCAACTTTAGCCCCATTCAACGTTAGTGCATAAAACTTGTGAGTGGTGTCCATATCCCACCCAATGGCCACAAATTCCTAAGAGAGGATGAGTGTGGTGTTTTAAGGCCTTTTTCATGGCCATTAATCCTAAGAAATTTGTGTAGGGCCTAAGGCCTTTGTTTTCCTCACTTGGCCATGGTATAGGTTAGGAGATCCATTCTTATTTTTATATAAAAAATATATTAATGGTTCCCACATTCCGAATTAGAGCCCTTCTTCATGGCCATTAATTAAAATAAATGT
>SNQJ01S0004107.1:136637-156230 GCA_010110895.2 Picea sitchensis
TTAAATGACAAATTCCAACACTTGATGGTTTTAATTAGGATTCATTTCATATTTGGTTTATCAACTTGAAATTAAAATTTGATACTTTGCAAGCTAGTTGTACCTTGAGTAAAATACAAATATGAAATTAGGAATCATTAACATATCTACTAGAACATATGAAAAATAGGGTTTATGGTTTACATGATGAATTGATGATTGAAGAAAGTGTGTGTGTGTCAAATTTGAGTTTAGAAACCCCCCCATATCGTTAAGGCATGCAAATAGTCTATCCATGTCAAATTTCAGTGCATACAGAAATAGTTTGAAAAAAATTCAACGTTGGCCCCATTCATAGGTCATTTTTGCCCATGTCTAGTCCTAGAACAATTTCCGTTCCTTGTTCCTTGTAAAATTTGTTCGACAGTACACACGTCCCCGCATCTAGTACTGCAAGGGAGTATTTTTATGGTTTTGTTTAAGCAATCAATGAAAAAGAGGGAATTTTCATCACAACTATGACACATATACATTGTATATACATTAATGTAGAACTTGAAAGAAAAATTAAGAAAGACTGATGCAAACTTTAAAATTGCGTCAACCAATTTGTGTACTTTGAAAGAAAAATAGGGTTTCAACTTAAATTCTATAGAAATTACAAACACGTTCATCAAAACTTCATTGATGCAATACTATGACAACAATATTAATGACATCTATGATCATGATGGTATAAAAATGAAAGATCTTCTCTTGGTTTCAAGAATAATTTATCCTCTACTGAACAAGGCCAACCACATGAAGGTGGAAGCTCATATGGCCCTTTCCCTCCCCCTCACATCACTCTCAATTGATCCCCAATACCCAATCTATAAAATAGAAAAGAATCGAAAGCAACGTCCTATTAAGATTCATGCATAGAAACTACAAAAACAAAAGTTAATGAAGGTACATGAAATTATGTGTTTGTAAATGATATTTTTAGTTTACCACGTACTTTAGTATATTGGCAACTATTTTCAAGTTTCACATAATAATTAAACAACATCTAACATAGGATATAAAAACGTCGCATAAAACTTAAAAGCATGTAATTTTTTTTTTTTTTAACTGAAACGGTTGTAGGCTTTATTAACTGAAAGAAAAGTGGGTCTTTGCCGAGGCGACCCTTATTACAATGTTGATTTCTAGTTGCAGCTGCTTTTGAAGGGCAGCATTTTCAGTGAAGTTGGAAGTATCTTTCATTGTTTACTAATAGGAGGCCTTTCACAAGAGCGTTGCCTTTGTTCGCCATCGTATCAGCTTCGTTGTTCAACTCTCTTAAGATGTGGTAAAATTTGCATGAATTGAAGTCTGATACAACTCTCTTCAGTATTTCTAGGATTTTGTTTAGGTTGGCATTGTTGAACCGGGTATTCATGTTTAGCTTTCTTATTATTACCTCCGAATCTCCGAAGACTTGTAAGTCTTTGACACCTTTTTCTCTGGCGAGGAGGCAAGCTTTGGTTATCCCTAACAATTCAGCTTGGTTGTTAGATTTCTGTCCTAATCCCCAGCTGAAAGTCTCTTTTGAAGACCCGTCCAAAGAGTATAAAACCCCCCCATCTTCGGCTGCACCTGGGTTTCCTTTAGATGCCCCGTCAAAGAAGATTGAGGTTAATTTTTTGGACCTCCACCATGACTGAAATTTGACTTCATCAACTCTGATTCGCCATTCTGGATTGGCTGTTTTGGGTGGTGGGAGAAGCTTACTTGGAAGGGGGACCAGCTGGCTTAACCACCTCTTTTCCTCTGGAAGTAACAAAGGATCCTCTATTGAATATTGTTGTTGAGCCGCTTCCAGGAGAAAGGACTTGGCTTTCGCCGCCACTTGCAACGTGGATTGCTTCTCCTCTTTGAAGATCTTCTGATTACGGGCCAACCAAATCTGCCAGCAGACGTACTTAGGTATCGCTGTCCATATTTTGGTCCAGAAAGATTTAGACGGGATGCGCTGTGGGTAGACTAGATTCCAAGAGTCAAAAAGTTCTGCAACCGAATTTTGAGGGGGGGTAATAATATGGAAATCCTGTAGAAAGAGCCCCCAAACCTCTTTGGCGAAGATGCAGCCCATGAAAAGATGCTGAGATGTTTCAGAATTATTATTGCAGAGCGCGCATCTGTGGGGCCCCGCTATGTTCCTTTTCTCCAAGTTGTCTCCCGTAAGGATTTTGTTGTGCATAAGGGTCCAGAAAAAGAAGTTCACTTTTGGGATGGATAATTGATCCCAGACTCTTTTCCAAAATGCCNGGATTTTGTTTAGGCTGGCATTGTTGAACCGGGTATTCATGTTTAGCTTTCTTATTATTACCTCCGAATCTCCGAAGACTTGTAAGTCTTTGACACCTTTTTCTCTGGCGAGGAGGCAAGCTTTGGTTATCCCTAACAATTCAGCTTGGCTGTTAGATTTCTGTCCTAATCCCCAGCTGAAAGTCTCTTTTGAAGACTCGTCCGGAGAGTATAAAACCCCCCCAGCTCCGACTGCACCTGGGTTTCCTTTAGATGCCCCGTCAAAGAAGATTGTGGTTAAGTTTTTGGACCTCCACCATGACTGAAATTTGACTTCATCAACTCTGATTCGCCATTCTGGATTGGCTGTTTTGGGTGGTGGGAGAAGCTTACTTGGAAGGGGGACCAACTGGCTTAACCACCTCTTTTCCTCTGGAAGTAACAAAGGGTCCTCTATTGAATATTGTTGTTGAGACGCTTCCAGGAGAAAGGACTTGGCTTTCGCCGCCACTTGCAACGAGGATTTCTTCTCCTCTTTGAAGATCTTCTGATTATGGGCCAACCAAATCTGCCAGCAGACGTACTTAGGTATCGCTGTCCATATTTTGGTCCAGAAAGATTTAGACGGGATGCGCTGTGGGTAGACTAGATTCCAAGAGGCAAAAAGTTCTGCAACCGAATTTTGAGGGGAGGTAATAATATGGAAATCCTGTAGAAAGAGCCCCCAAACCTCTTTGGCGAAGATGAAGCCCATGAAAAGATGCTGAGATGTTTCAGAATTATTATTACAGAGTGCGCATCTTGGGGGCCCCGCTATGTTCCTTTTCTCCAAGTTGTCTCCTGTAAGGATTTTGTTGTGCATAAGGGTCCAGAAAAAGAAGTTCACTTTTGGGATGGATAATTGATCCGAGACTCTTTTCCAAAATGCCGGAGGATGGCTGGAGTTTTTTGATGCCTGCAAAGCTCTATATCCAGCCGCTGAAGAGTAAATTCCCGACTGGCCCCAACCCCATCTGTCTTTGTTGGCTCTATTGGCTGGGGCAACGTCCTCCAACAAGTCAACCAGAATGGACTGTTGCTGATCTAAACGAGGAGGGACTCCGTAAAAGTCCCTACCTGCCCAGTCCCCTCGGTGATCCCATTTCGAGAGATCATAAACTCTGTTAACTCCATCTCTCTCCAGCCATTCTCTGAGGTCTGCAATTTCGACATTCTCCACCAATGGTTCTCTACCCATAATGTTGTCCTTCCAGATTGACGTTCTTTTGCCATTGCCAGGAATTCTGTACACCTGTATTTTGAAAAAGTTGCTGCTTTTACAACACAACTTCCACATTTGAGTGCTATTTGCAGTGCTTTCATGCTGGATATTTCTGAGCGAACTGTTTACTCCGTATTTTGCTCTCAAGGTGGAGCTCACCGGGTGCATGGGATCGTCAATTAGCTTCCACAATATCTTGCCTCCGAGCGCTAAATTGGCAAGAGACGGGTCACGGATTTGTAAACCACCCTCTGCCTTTGGTCTTTTGACTGTCTCCCAATTCACCAGGTGCAATTTGCGCTCATTGCCCTTTCCCCCCTGCCACAGAAAGTCACGGATGAGCTTGGAGATCTTCTCATTTACCGATCTGGGGGCTAAGAGAAACGCGGCCTGGTATAGTGGAATCGCTAAGAGCACCGAATTAATGAGCGTGGCTTTGCCGCTCCTTGTTAACCAAAATATGCCCCACGCTGCTATTCTGTTTTTTATTTTGGAAATGAGGCTCGTCCACAAGGATCTTTTATTACCACCAACGATGATCGGGAGCCCAAGGTACTGAATTCTTTCCCAGTTTTTGTGACCTTTAAATCCGAGTATGGAAGAGATGCCTTCGAGCTCCTGGTGGCTTATGTTCCAACTGTATATTTCACTTTTACTGTCATTGATTACAGCTCCGGTGGCTCTGCAGTAAGATTTTAGCACCGAATCTATGGCTCGATCTATTCTATTGGAGGCACCTCCGATTAAGAGGGAATCGTCAACAAACAATGCGTGGTTTATAGGATCGGCCCCATTGGAGGATTTGAGACCTGGAATATTTCCAACTGTCCTTTCTGCTATGAATTTTCTACTGAGGGAGTCCGCCATGATGATATACAGGAAGGGAGACAGAGGGCATCCCTGTCTGATGCCCCTCTGTGCCTGGAAGAAGCCAGTGGGTCGACCGTTGACAAGGGGGGCTATCCATGGTTTGTCAATACAAGCCTTGATCATTTGAACAAACTGGAGCGAAAAGCTAAAGGAGAGAAGGACTCTGTATAAGAAGGAACGATTAACCCTGTGGAATGCGTTTTCCATGTCCAGCTTTATCAACATCCCTTTCTCGTTCCGTTGAATGCTGGAGTGTACAATTTCCTGGACTTGAATTACGTTGTCCTGGATGTGCTTGCCTTCCACAAATCCGCCTTGAAAGCTGGTGATCATTCTTTTTAGCAGAGGTTTTATTCTGTTTGCAAGAAGTTTTTCCAGGATTTTGTAAGATGTGTTGCACAGCGAAATTGGCCTGAATCTTGCAAATGATTCAGGGTTGGTGTCTTTAGGGATTAATGCCAGGTATGTGAAGTTGGTTCCTCCACCAACCTTTTCTTTTTTCATGCTCCCCCTGATCATTTTAATGAGGTCTTCTTTTATGATATGCCAGCAGACCTTATAAAAGTGTATTGAAAAACCATCAGGCCCTGGAGCCTCGTCTGCCTCCATGGACCAGATTACATTGGATATTTCTTCCTCGGAAGGAGGCTGACAGAGTTGTTCATTGTCTTCTAAACTAATAAGATTTGGGATGTTGGAGAGGAGGTCTAATGTTTCCTCTTCGTTGATTGGAGTTTCTTCACTATATAAGTTTTTGAAATGGGATTCTGCAGCGGCTTTGACTTGGTTATACCCTTTGCAAACTTGGCCTTCCCCTATTTTTATTTCTGCGATATGATTCCTGGACAGCCTCGCTCTGTATTGCCTATGAAAATACGATGTGTTCCTGTCCCCAGCCTTCAACCAAAGACTTCTGGATTTAAGTCTCCAGTATTCTTCCTCCCTTCGGAATGATTGATATGTCATTCGCTGCTCTTTTACTTCTTTTTCCAGCARCTYAGCTGTGATTTCTTTGTGTTCCATATCTGATTGCAGAGTTTGCAGTGACTGGACTGCTTCTCTTCTTTGTTCAGTAGGGGTGGGGGYTGGTTTCTTTATCYAGTCCTTCAACGCTTGTTTTGTAGCTTTGAGTTTTTGTTCCCAGATATAGCTTGGYGATCCCGAGAAAGTCTTGGCCCAWGCTGATTTTACTGTCTCTAAAAARTCACCTCTGTCAATMCACAAAGGGCTGAAGCGAAACGGAATGGGGCCCARCTCTTCTTCATCTTCCAGGAGAAGTTGAATTGGCTTATGGTCTGAGGAGAGTTTGGGCARAATTTTGGTGATAATGATCTTCTTGTTCATCATTATGGAGCTTTGCACGAGAAAAYGGTCTAGACGAGCAGCTATGTGATCCGCACCCACCCTATTGTTAGACCAAGTATAGATGCCTTGGATGGGGTTGAAATCTAAGAGGTCCCAGGACTGCATTATGTCCTCTACCTTTGCCAGCATAGGATCTGAGTTATTGGAGCCTCCCCTCTTCTCTTTTGCTTTTATTACAATATTAAGGTCCCCTGCTATAATGATGTTGCTGGGACAGTTCTTTTCTAAATAGGTCGATATGGAATTCCAACAGTCTCGTTTTTCAGCATAAGTAACTGGAACATAAAGATTAAAAAGTGAGATAGTTAACTTACTTGAGTTGTGCTTTAGCTCCGTTAGAATCCAGTGTTGAGTTTCATGGTGCTTATTCAGATGGAAAATGTCGTCGTTCCAGAGAGTTGCCAATCCTCCGGAGGTCCCCCTTGAATTGACTGCCTTGCCGACCCTTTTATTCCACTTTGATCTGCTGATTTCCAGAAGGGCTTCCCCTTCTATTTTGGTCTCCTGGAGCATTAGAATGTCTGATGGGTCTGCTTTCATAAGATCCTTGACTGCTTCTATTTTTTAGGGGTTCCCCAGACCTCTACAATTCCAGGAGATGAGGTTCATTATTTACTTGTTGGGGGGGGTTGGAACCTCCCTTGGGAGGTCTTGGTCTGGTATTTCTACTTATAGACATTTCTAAAGTGGGTTGGCTCCCTTGTATCTTGAATCTTTCTGCCTCCTCCTCCCTCTTTTCTTTACGGGACTTCCTTGTTGCTCTCTTCGAGGGATGCTCAAAGGTTTCATCCTCTGAAGAACCTGAGCTTTCCTCGGGTTTTCTCTTTGCTATTTCTGCATATGAAGGGTTTGAAGGACTGTCTTGTTTGTCCCCAGTCTGTAGCTCTTTCCCTCCCGCTTTGAATGAGGGTGGGGTTTCTTCCTGTTCACCATTCTCTACTGTTTGTTTTGCTTGCTTGGCCTGAGCATTTGTTGTTCCCCTTTGTGCTGCATCCTTGTCTTGTTCGTTACTATCACTGCTGTGAGATACGGTCATTTGGCCTTTTCCTTTATCTTTTTTGGTGTTTGTGTTTTTCAGAACCAAGGTCCATGCTTCCCCATTGTTTTTTTCCGCCTGTTCCTCTGATTTCTTCTTGCAGTGCTTTGCAAAGTGCCCGTCTCCATGACAGTGTCTGCACTTAAAGGGTATTTGCTCGTAGTCCAGTTCTTGCACGTACATCCACCCAGCTACGGTGAGATTGATTTCTTCCGGGAGCCCCTCTTCTAAGTCCACTTCTACGCAGATTCGAGCACACGAATATTGGTCCTTTCTTACTGCGTGGTCTATGTATTTTCCCAGCGCATTGCCGATGATTTGGAGAGATTTTTGGTTCCAGCAGTGGAGCGGAAGATGTGGAAGCCTGACACAAACCGACACTGCAGAAGGCACGTCTTGTGTGGGATCGAAGTCTGGAGTCCACTTATTTAAGTAGAGACCATGAGGACCCATGAAGAATGGCCCATTTCTGAATATCAGTCCCCTATCTTCAGAGTTCTCGAAAACAAAGACGAAGAATCCCTTTCCTACAAAGTAACTTTTAACTCCCTCTTTGATCAGGGGTTTCTAGTTCCTTTGCGTCCAATCTTCCACTGTTTTAGGCGAGGGCCAAAGACCCATGAACTGGCCTATGATTCCTCTCTCGGCCAAGTTCAGGGCTGCTTTGCAAGTTTCTTCCTCTGGCAGAGCCACCGTGGGGATGGAATCCATTTTTCTTACGAACTTTTGCTGAGATGCTGAGGGCGACCGCTTTGAACCTGTTGCTACCATTTTCCTGAACGCCTGGACCTCTGGGGGCGGATCAGGGTCCCCTGGAGCTTCCATCGGGCCGAGGGGAGACTGCAGAACACAAGACCTGGTTTGACAGCCTCAAGGGCGCGCAGGGGCGACCAGCAGACCTCGCTCGGGGGGGCGCGCGCTATAAAAAAAAATTAATTTTAAAAAAAGGTTCAAAACAATGAAAGGTGAGTGGGCTTGACCCGGAAACGGTTATACTCTCACGGCGAGCCACGCCCTCACTCGGGATTGAGCACAGGACCTGTCCGTCTTAACGAGAGCGACCTTACCACTACGCCGCCTCCACTGACCTTAATGTACTAATACTTTGATAATGTATTAATGTGTTAATTAATTAATAATGTATTAATACTTTAATTTATAATTTAATGTAATAATGCATTATTAATGTTTTAATACTTTAATAATGTATTACTAAATACATTAAGATTAATTAAATTCAATGTATTACTACTTTATTAATATATTATAATGTATTACTTTGTTTATGTGTTTATGTGTGTGGATAATTTAGTAATGTATTTATTAATGCATTTATTAAATTCAATGTATTTGATTTGTTAATGTATTTAATGATGTATTAAATGTATTATTAATAGTTTAGCAATTTGTTTATTAATAATGGGTTAATGAATTAATACATTACTACATTAATAAAACATTATTTTATACACATTAATACAACAATATAACACATTCATATTAATATATTATTATTATATAAAATATTAATATAATAATTAATTAATTCATTAATTATGTATTACTATATTAATGATTGATAAGTAAGTATTAATATATTAATGGTTTGTACTTAAACATACACGTAGTCAACCAGCAACAATCACATTTAAGTAAAAAGTGGTTGATATGTAGGAGTAAATACATATATCAACTACTTTTTATTTAAATGGTATTGATATTTATAATAATGTATGTTCATATCTAGTTTAATTGAGCATCCCTTTCAGAAGTCAAATTGTTGGAATAGTTCTTACAATAGAATTGGTTAGCTATTGGTTTGGATTTGTTGGAGGTTGTTGAGAGATTCTCTCAACCTCTCTCTATGTTCAGAATAAGTTGGATAAATCCAACTATATAAATGTGTTGTAATTATGCAAAAATATATTGAAATAGATAATATTATCTGTTTATACTATGACTTCTCTCTAGAATTTTATCATAGTATCAGAGCAAGTTATGCTAGCTTAACTCTGTGGTGCTATGGCCAAGAAAATGTGAGAGCAAAGAAAGTTAATTAGTAGAATGTATGTTGTGAGTGCATTTCTGTGTTGAATAATTTTGCTTGCTTGAGTGAGAATATTTCTGTGTGAAGGAGACTCTAGCCTTATGAATAAAGATCCGCTGCGTGAAGAGAGTGGCGCTGGAGTGAGATCCGCTACAAAGGGTGTGGCTGCCAAATATTCTTGGAACTTTCAAAAGGAACATCGTGATATATCATTCCTCACCTCGAGCATTGAGAGGAGTTGCGCGCATGTAGAGAGGAGCCACCGATGGGGCAGATTTAAACCCATTGCCAAACAGAAAAATCAAGAGGGAATCCCTTTTATAATTATTTTGGTATGTAAAATTTATTATGATGTAGAACCAATTAATTGAATAAATTAATATAATTTCACCAATTAATTGAGTAAAGTAATATAATTTCAATTAGTGGTTCTCAACGTTTTTAGGTATTGAGAGAAAGATGATTAATGGATTATGTCTACTTACTTTCTGTCATATGTTGGTGAGACCTGCACTTATGTGGTTCAATATTGCCAGTTAAAGGTTATCGATGTATATATTGTTGTAGATCTGTTTAAAAAAGGTTAATTGTATGATTGATTGCTGAAAATTGTATGATTGATTGCTGAAAATATCCAGTAATCAGATCACTCTACTATATAACAGTGAAAATTTGCTCTTCTGGAAAATTTCACAGAGGTAGTGTATTCATAGGATAATTCAGTGTCGAGGCTATACTTTGGGGTAATCAAGAAGCGTAGACAGTGTGTATAAGTCAATGATGGTCTAAAGAGGTTATACTTTAAATGGATGAAGAGGTAGCTTGAAAGTGTGGAGAAAAAAAGAGCCAAAACCAGAGATTTCATAGTGGGTAGAGTTGTTAATGAAGACCAACCAGACAAAACAAAAAAATGAGACCAAGATTTATATTGTAATTGGTATTGCAAGTTTTTTGTAATGTAATAATGTAATGTAAGTTTTTTGGTATTGCATTGTTGGAATAATGCTTACAATAGAATTGATTAGCTATTGATTTTGATATGTTGGAGGTTGTTGAGAAATTATCTCAACCTCTCTATGTTTAGAATAAATTGGATCTGAATCCAACTATATAAATGTGTTGTCATTGTTCAGAAAAATAATGAAATAGATAGTATTATTTGTTTGTATAATCCTATGCTATGGCTTATGGCTGCTCTCTCGAATTTTATCACAAATTTAAGTAATATTATGGCTGCTCTCTCGAATTTTATCACAAATTTAAGTAATATCTGTGCATGTCTTGAGAACTCAAATTTAATATCTGCCTCTCCGTCTCTAAATTTTGAAACATCTCTCCCCATTTTATGATTGGCGATATGGCATTAGGGAGCAATCTAATACACGATATAAACTATTCATTTGGAGATATTTTTTATACAATCATGACATTGAATCATCAATCCTTGTGGACAATGCAAATACACGCAATCAGACTTCTGTTTTTCCATATTATTGAAGAGCAGCACATAGTTCCACATTCTTAAGTAGTGGATAAGAGTTCAACTGCTGATTTATGGAAACAGTCACCGATTGAAATTGTTAATGCACAGATCATGCAATGGAAAGTGATGTTAATTAAGCTGTAACTTCCCATTCTTAATGCAGCCTATAATATTCTAAAGATTGTTATCAAAACACATATCATGATCACAGTAACGTATGGTGGACATCACCTCTTACCTGTTACATGTAAAGTTTTCCGACGTCTGACTTGAATATTTCCATTGCTTAATGAGGCAGGCATGTAATAACTCTGATGCCCTTTTTCTTCTTATGATCTGTATTTGTATTGGGAGGTGGAAGGAAAATTCAAACATGAACAAATGGAAAGCTCGCTGGAGTCACGTTCACTGCCTCTCCCCAACCGAAATCCACTAGAGAGTAGCCCATGCGGCTCCAGTCAGACAAATATAGTTCTGTTGCGGAAGGAAGCCCAACTTCCGGTCTGGGGTCATGGAGCTCAAGAAAATCTATGGAAGACCTAAGATATTCATCTGTCAGTCTCCCCTTTTCTTCCTTCACCATCCTCACCAAATCCCAAAGCGAAGCCTCACATACAACTCTAGCAGAAACCGCAACGCACGCACCGAAGAAACCCTTACCATAGTACCCCTCTGGGAGAGGTGGTTTGTACACCTTTCTCACGTTTACAGCAAAAAGAAGGCGTACTTCTTCATCAAAAGGAATTTTAAGAGCCTTCACCCTTGATTTCCGCACGAATGCGGCCAAGGCTTCAAATGTCGAACAATATAAATATTGCTCATCATCTTTTGTCTTCACCGCTAGGACATTCTTCTTGAGTTTATCTAGAGATTGAGCAGTGACCACAAATGAGCCCGGGACTAGACCTCCAATTGCACTTACATCGATGAGGCTACCTCTGCTTCGGTTAATGCCAGCAAATTCTTTGTGATCGAAGTGGTTTAAGAATTTCTCTCTTCCACTTGGGTGTTACAGATAGAAGGGGCGTTCCTCTGGCAAGATCGCCTATTGCGTTAAGAAGTTGTGAGAATCCTACTCCGTGAATCATGCAGTGCGAGAGCCCAAGTCCGCGAACGAATCCTCCACAACGGAAACTCGTCACCTGCAGCCCGACAAGAACCACGAATGAAATTCCTCTTTGAAAAACTAGTGATCATATGAAATAATCTTAGTGATGTTAGTATTATATGAAACGTTATCATGCAAACAGAAAACAAAACTGAGCAGCAGGTGACGAAAAATAAAATATATGTATGAACAGATTATTTGTGTTTGAAGGGCAGAAAATATTTGTATTAACAGATTTATTGTGTTTGTCAAATGAAAACTGTGAGCGTATGTCGATTGTGCGTTTGACGATCGATAAACTCTTTATTTATAAACGATATTTATGGGTGAATAAACTTTTGCTCACAAATCCCAAGCTTCATTTTCAATCGGTCAGTGTAATAATGTTCTATTCCAAAGTTCAAATTGGATCAAGTTAAATTCAGTTCAATAAAGCAAAACTCTAGGTTGATAAAACATTTTTAAACTTATAATCCAAACTTTACACATCTTATTATCCGATTTTTTTTTAAATATTTTTACTTAAAATTTTATTAGTTAAAACCATCCAAAAGGATTGTTTAGAGGATTTATAAGTTAAAACAATCCAAAATGATTGTTTAGAGGATTTATAAGTTAAAACAATCCAAAATGATTGTTTAGAGGATTTATACTTACATTTACAAATTTTACAAATTTGATGATGTTTGATTTTCGAATATTATTATTATTATTATTATTATTTAAAGGAATCTATTATATATTTACAAATTCAATTTTAATAACAAAAAATTGCAACTTTATTAAAAATTATATAGCATATTTCAATTTTGACTTAGAAAAATTGGAGGAATATAAATTATAATATATATATATATGTGTGTGTAGGGGGGGAGACATTAAACAGAGAAAGGATGCTTAACTTAATGGAGACATCTAGTGAAGCCCAACAATCTCAAAAATACATTCAATATATTTCTTAATTTCATATCAATTATGAGTTATAATCAAATTTATAGGATATGAGAACATCCAAATTTATAGGATAGGAGGACATCACTTTAATAGCTTAATAGAGTTCCAACAATCTCAAAAATACATTCAATATATTTCTTAATTTCATATCAATTATGAGTTATAATCAAATTTATAGGATATGAGAACATCCAAATTTATAGGATAGGAGGACATCACTTTAATAGCTTAATAGAGTTGAAACAACACAGAGAGGGGTTATATGTTTGTTACGCGAATAACTAGAGAAGGGATATCATGATGCTCGTATGTCAATAGATATTCATACAATAGTTGGTTCAAGCATGGTGTGAGTTGGGCCAAGTCTCCAACTTCCTCCAAACTGCAGTTTGCACTGCCTTCAACGAGCACGACACGTTCTCCTACACACCATACCTGAAGCTTCCCATCATCATTTTTTCTCATCCATCTAGCCAGAGGATAGTAGTAAACGAGAGCTTTGGAGATCGCATGTCGAATAATGTGGGCTAGAACCCCATGGTTTGTGGGACAAGAACCATAAACGTGAAGGGTTTGACATGTGGCTCTCACTCCAGCTTGACTGCCAACGTTTGAAAGGTAAAGAACCTCCTTAGGTGTATTCTTAGTAGGAGTCACCTAAGAATACAAAGACAAAATAAGAAGTAAAGAAGATAATACAGAGAAAACAAATTAGGAACAAGAATCTGTAGAGCACATTTGTATTAGATGAAAGAATGAACCTTATAGGGGAGAACCATTATAACTGAATCAAGAACAAAACAAGAAGTCCTGATGACTCGTATAGCTGGCCAAAACAACTCGTAGTGTACAATCACATAGTGTTGAGGTTACAATTATAACTAACACTCCCTCTTAAACTCAAAAGTTACAAACATCAACACTAATAATGACCAAGTGTTGTCTCTAAAAGTTAAAAATTGTTTTGCCCAATGGCTTTGTAAAGATGTTTGTGAGCTGAGCTCGTGAGCCAAAAAATTGAAGGGTGATTTCACCATTATTGACTAGCTCGCATATGAAGTGGAAGCGATTGTCAATGTGCTTGTGTTTCTTGTGAAAGACATGGTTTTTGGATAAATAAATTGTTGAAGTGTTATCATAGAAGATAGGAGTTGGATTTTTTTATGTATGTGACATATCATTTAATAGTCTTCATAACCACACAGCTTGACAGGAAGCTGAGATAGCAGCGACATACTCTGTCTCTGCAGAATATATTAAGACAATGGGTTGCTTCTTTGATGCCCAAGAAATCAAGTTGGTGCCCAGGTGAAAAGCATCTCCTGAGGTGTTTTTCCAATCATCTAGGATGCCTACAAAATCACTGTCAGTGTAACCAAAAAGATGATTATCTTCAGACTCAGTGTACCATAAGCTAAAATTAGCAGTGCCTGCAACATATCTCAGAATCCTTTTCGCCATCTTCCAATGAGAATTTTTGGAAGATTTCATGAACCCGGAAACAAAACTGATTGCATACATAATATCATGCCTAGTTGATGTAAGATACAACAAAATGCCAACTAAACTTTTGTACAAGGTAGAATCCATTGTAAGGCCTTCATCTTGATTGGTCAATTTTGTGCCTAGGGGTATAGGAGTTTATGCTGGATTGCAGTCTTCCATGTAGAATCTTTTGTTGATGTTTGTTGCATACTTTTGCTGACAGACAAAAATCCATTTGGTTGATTGGTTAACCTCAATCCCCAAAACATATTTCATTATGCCAAAATCGGTCATCTCAAACTCAGATTGTTGACATGTTTAAAACTCGTTAACTCAATATTTCCAATATATATCATGTCATCAACATATAAACATACAATCAGAATTTTACCTTGCTGATATGTTTTTTTGTATAGAGTTGGCTCATTTTGGCTTCTTCTAAAACCGTTCTTAATCAGGTAAGTGTCAATTCTTATGTACCAAGCTCTTGGAGATTTCTTTAAGACATACAAGGATTTCTTAAACTGATACACTTTGGCTGGTTGGTCTTTCACTTCAAATCCACGTGGATGATCCACATAGACCTCTTCTTCTAAGACACCATTCATGAAAGTTGACTTGACATCCATCTGGTATACTTTCCATTTGTGTTGACTTGTTATGGATAAGAGATTCCTTACAGTGTCCAACCTTGCTACTGAAGAAAAATATTCACCATAATCAATGCCTCGTTGTTATGAGAATCCTTTGGCAACAAGTCTTGCTTTTTGTTTTTCAATTTCCCCCTTTTCATTTAGTTTAGTTTTGTAAACCCACTTGACACCAATATTTGTCTTATGTGTGGGCAGATCAACAAGATCCCATGTCTTTTTCTTCTCAATGGAGTCAATCTCTTGGTTCATGGCTTGAACCCAATGTGGCTCTTTAGCTTCCTCTTTAAAATATGTAGGTTGACATGACATTAATGGAAAAATATTATGTTGATCAATATCATCCAACTACTGATGGATTTCTCTGAAGCTTTGAGTTCTATGATTTTGAAGTTGAGAGGATGCATTTATGCTTGAAGAAGAGTTGTCCTGAGGACTTTCAAGTTGTGCTTGTACCTGAAATCTTGGAAGGACATGATTATGTGTTTGATTTCCTATATTTTCCGTGTTTTCAGGAAGTGGAAATAATGGATTTTGACTATCCATAGGTCGATTTTCAGACTCACTACAGAACTAATTTTCAAGGAATTTAACATCTCTGCTCAAAATTAGTTTGTTTGAAATCGGATTGTAGAGTGTGTAGGCTTTGGATGTCTCACTGTAGCTAATAAAAATGCATTTCTCACTTCTACCATCAATTTTCTTCCTCAATTCGGAAGGTATGTGAGCGAATACAATGCATCCAAATGTCCTAAGATGGGAAACTTTCAATTTTGTTCCACTCCATGCTTCTTGAGGGACCTTCATCTTGACACTAGTGGTTGGAGATCTATTCAGGAGATAAACTGAGCATGCTACTGCTTCAGCCCAAAATAGATTTGACAGACATTTATCTATGAGAAGTCTCGAGGTTGTCATGTTCATTATAGTCTAATTTTTCCTCTCAGCCACTCCATTTTATTGTGGAGTATACTTCGTTGTAGTTTGCATGATTATTCCTTGGGATTTGTAGAAATTTGAAAATTCTTTGGAGTTGTATTCTCTTCCTCCATCTGACCTAAGAATCTTCATGTATTTCCCACTCTATTTTTCAGCTTCAACCTTGAACTCTTTGAACTTTGCAAAGGTTTCAGACTTGTGTCTGAGGAAATAGATCCATATTTTCTTGCTAAAGTCATCAATAAATGTTAGAAAATAAATGCTACCACCTATTGACTTTGTTTGCATTGGTACACATAGGTCAGTGTGAACCAACTCTAAATGTTGTTTGGCTTGAGTGGAGGACCGTGAAAAACTAGTTCTCTTATGTTTTCCAAGAATGCAAGACTCACATGGGGAATTTTTCTCTTTGAAGATAGGTAGACCTTTGACCATGGAGTGCTCTTATAGAAGGATTAGACTATGAAAAGGTAGATGTGCAAATATTGCATGCCAAACCATAGTTTCATTCGGGGTGGATGCACTTTGTGCATAAGATTGGATAAAATTTCTAGTTCTAAGGGCCAAGGGAAACATTATATTCCTAGTCATGTGGATTTCAGAAATCAATTTTTTGCGGGGAGATTTGTCATATATCCTACATGATGCTCCTTCAAAGAGTACCTTATAGCCATTTTCAACTAGTTGTCCTACACATAAGAGATTATGTTTCATATCAAGAACATGATAGACATTGTTTATGTCTTTCTTTACATTTTTTTTAGTGAGAATAGGTACAGTTCCTTTTCCTTGAACTTTGACTAAAGAGTCATCTCCAAGTGTAATATCAAATGAAATAGAATAATAAATGCATGAAAGTAAATATTTGTTACATGTCATGTGATCGTTGCATCCATTATCCAACAACTAGAGGTCTTTGTGTTGTTTTTCAGTCTCGTGGCATGAGAGAAACATTCCATTTGAGGTTTCTCCTACATAATTTGAGACATTTTCTCTACCTGAGTGTTGATCTACTTGCTTCTTCCGACACTCAAATCCATAGTGCCCATACATTTTGCAATTGTAGCATTGTATGTTTTC
Organism: Picea sitchensis; assembly: GCA_010110895.2. Lineage (NCBI taxonomy): Eukaryota > Viridiplantae > Streptophyta > Pinopsida > Pinales > Pinaceae > Picea > Picea sitchensis. Next base: position 153,166 of record SNQJ01S0004107.1, read on the forward strand.
TTTATCATTTGATCTTCTCCCTCTTCCTCTTTGAGGCTGGAAATTCTTATTATGGTTTTGATGTCTGTGACCTTCACTTGAGTGGTTGTTACTTGGAATTCTCCCTCTTCCTCAGTGACCTCTACCTCTCCCTCTTCTTAAAAAGAAATGAGTCTTGAAGGTGTTGGTTATTGACTAATCTTCGAGATGTAGTCTCATCTCATGTGTCAATAGAGAACCCATTAGTTCATCTGTGGAAAAATTAGAAAGATATTTGGATTGAAGGATGGTTTTAACAACCATTTTGAATTTATTTGGAAGACTTCTGAGGACTTTGTCAACAATCCTATGATCACAGATGACTTCACCAGTCAACTTGATCTGATTTACAATTCCCATGACCCTAGTCATAAATTGATCAACATTTTTAGACTCTGTGATTTTCAAAGTCTCAAAATGTGTCCTCAAGGTCTGCAGCTTAACTGTTTGGACCTTGTCATTTCCCTGGTAATTTGTTTGTAGGATGTCCCAGGGCTATTTTGAAGTAACAACGCGTGTGATTTTCGAGAAAATCAAGTCACCCACAAAGTTTTGAATCCATAACTTTGCCTTATTTTCTCTGTTCCTCTATTCTGCTTGAGCAACTCTATCTTGATTGGTCATGACAGCTAGGGATGCTAGATCTGGTTCCACGTAGCCAAGATCCACTAGATCCCAACACTACTTTGCTTGTAAGAAGAATCTCATTCTAAGAGACCAAAATTCATAGTTCTTTCCAAGAAGAATCGGTCCTTATGTTGGTCCTAAATTGTTAGAGGTGGCCATCTTGAAAAGAATTAGAACAAAAAAAAATGTTAGGGATTTTCATGCTTTACATGTTTCCCGTACGTAAAACTAGGTCCACGAAGTTCTTTGTGTGACTTCAGGCCGAAAAATGTGGGGCTGACCACTTATTTAGCTCTGATCTGGCTGGATCTGACTATCTGAGCACAAGAGCTACATAGTTTCGAAATCAGTTGTTTATCGATTGTAGCCCCTCTAATGGTAGAATCGAGTTATCTGTGTACTCGAGAACCAAAAAAAAATTGAAGTTCAGCTTCTCATGTGACCGGGGGATAAAAACCACTTCAGGACTTTGGGCTTTGGGAGTTTTGACGCGTGAAGGCATCAGTTCCTCCGAATAGGAGAATGGACAAATAGTCGAATTGCAGCAAAGATCAATGAATCTCATTGACTTTGGGAGTTCGGGCTTTGGAGAATTCCATTGCTCTTAATTGCAAAACTCGTGAAGTGTCAATGCGGTGAGCTATCCGTAGATCTATAGATCCAACAATCCTCACACCTCTACAAACTAATGACCAAGATTTACTTTGAAACTCTAAACTCTAAAGTGTTGAATCTATGAAGTGCGAGATCAACCTCCACATGTCCTCTTGATTGGACGATTGAGATTTACTTCAGAATCTCAAGCTTTGGGAATTTTGAGATGCACAACACCACAAATCTTTGAAGTGTTAACTTTTGAGAGTGTCAGATCTGTCGACACATGTCTTGAACCTTCAATTGTTCATATTTACTTCAGGCTTCATCCAGTTCTCTCTCCAATGGTTCACTTCGCAAAACCCTCCAAAGTGTTAAGCCTCTGAAGTGAGAGATATGGCGTCACCTGTCCTCATTCATGGACGGTCTAGATGAATTTCGGGTTTTGGGCCTTCGGGAGTTCTTGCTTCACATTTCCGACTTTCCTCCAAAGTGCAGGATCTTCTGCCATGTGTACTCTGCGATCAATGGACTAGATTTACTCCGGCTCTTTGGAGTTTCGGGAGTTCTTGACTCAACAAACCTTCGTTCTTCCGGGGTGTTGATCTTCCGAACTTCTAGAATGACGATGCGTTTCCACTGAAACCGATGGCTAAGATTAAATTTAGGCAACCGGCCCTTCGGCGACTTCGACTCCTTCACACTCCTTAAACCTCTGAAGTTCTCTAGCTCCGAAGTGTGGGATCACGGGATGTGTGTCCCTTCTGGCTCCAATGATTCAGATCTACTTCGCGCCTTCGAGACTTTGATAACTTCCTTCTTCTATTCCTCCTGAACAACGAACCAACGAAGCATTGATCGGACACCATGTGTCCTCCAATATGATGGTGGAGATTGGCTTCGGGGCTTCTGGGGAGATCCTCTGACACGTGTCCCCTGGATATGACGGTCCTCATTTACTTTAGCTCTTCGGGATTTTGGGAGTCTAGTCTCCTTTGCGCCTAAAAGTAGAAAACCTTCGAACTTTTGAAGCCCGAAGGAAGCTAAGGGCTAACTACTCTCAAGGCTCTGTGAAAAGGCTTACATGCTAAGCTATGATACCATAACAAAATAAGAATTAAAAAAGATAATACAGAGAAGACGGATTAAGAACAAGAATGTGTAGAGCACATTCGTATTAGATAAATTGATGAACCTTATAGCCTAGAACCATTACAACCGATTCAAGAACAAAACAAGAAATCCTAACTACTCGTATAGCTGGCCAAAACAGTTGGCAGTGTACAGTATAGTCACGTACTGTCGAGATTACGGTTATAACTAACACCAGCCAGAGGATAGTAGTAAACGAGAGCTTTGGAAATAGCATGTCGAATAACGTGTGCTTGAACCCCACGGTTTGTGGGACAAGCACCATAAACGTGAAGGGTTTGACATGTGGCTCTCACTCCAGCTTGACTGTCAATGTTTTCCTTAGGCGTGGAGTCACCATGATGGGCTGCAGTGTAGTTACAGATAAGCCAGTAATATTGTCACCTCCATTCTCAAACTTGCCTATTATTTTAAACAGAATTTGGCCGCCGGGCCCTTTGACAACAATCTAAATCAGAAGCAGATATGCGCAGAATAACAATAAAGGAAAGAATCTGACGCTATTTGAACCCTCCCAAATGTTTCCTGAGAAACTACGTAAACTAGCAACAACCACATTTATGTAAAAAGTGGTTGATATACACCGATCGACGCCATTTTCCACTTTTTTAAATTAATGACACCGATCGGCGTATATCAACCACTTTTTACATAAATGTGGTTGTTGCTAGTTG
>SNQJ01S0004107.1:159959-180343 GCA_010110895.2 Picea sitchensis
GTTCATTTCATTGAAATGTAGGGCTACGTTTGTCACATTGCGACAATGGGTTCTGCACATCACATTGTGAGAAGGCATTATATTCGTCACATTGTGATGTTTGAAAATGTTTGGCACATTGCGCAATGAGAGGGCTAGGTTCACCACAATGCGACGATAAGACTATGTCATAAAGCATAAATATGGTAATATTAAATCATATTAATGATTTTGTTAGTACACACACGAGAGTTATAATCAAGCATATCATTGAATTCAACGTCAATGTTATTTAGTAATGAGAGAATTTAATAGTAATATTTTAAGAGGTTTAATCTAAAACAATTTGATATAGGAGTATGATTTAAAAGTGAAAAATTGATTTCCATTAACTTAACATTATTTCAGAGAAGTCAAGAGAAATATATTTTTTGTTTGAAGTTGGTCTTGTAGTTTACATTGAAGAGTGTGTCACTTAGACACATTTAGAGAGCAATAATTTTATAATGAAATTGACATAGATATTTGTGACATACTTATATTATTATTCCATTAACAAATACTTATATAATATAAAAATATTAATGATTTCTACTATTCCATTAAAAAATATTTTTAAAAATAAAAATATAAAAAATATTCAATCTTTCTCAAGATTAAATTTATTTAAATATATAAAATATTTGTTAAAAATTAAAAAAATATCAAAATATATTAATAAAATAATACATTAATATACCAATACAATTCAAGTGGATTAAAATAAAATATTAATACACGAATACAATGATACATTAATAAAATAGTAATACAGTGTTAAAGTATTAATATATTTATATCAATAAAAAATGTATTTTATAATATTATAGAAGAAAAATTTTAAAATTGTATCAATATATTTATATTAATAAAAAAATGTAGTTTATAGTATTATATAAAATTAATTGTATGTGAAATAATATAATATATTATATAAAATTAAAACTATAATCATAGTGAATTTCATAATAATAATTAATTACAAAATTTATATAAAAAATAATATTAAAAGATAAATTAGATCAATCATAATTATTAATTGTGTATTTATCAATTTAGAGTATATTTTGAATTTATAAAAAATAAATAAAGATTAAATTTTTGAAAAGATATTTTTTGTAATTATTTATAATGAATATGAAATTCCTTATTCTAAAAATGAAGTTATGGTCGAACACATAAAATTAGTTATTCTAAAAATTTGGTTATGTGTCGAACACAAATTGATTATTTTGATTAAATCTACTTTTTAATATATAAAAAATTCAATTATTACCATAATATTTATATTTATATAATATGAATGCTTTTAATTAAATATTATATTTATAACATTTAATTTATAAAAAAAATTTATATTTATAATTTTATATATTAAATTTATATAAAAATTTTAAAATATAATTAAAGTTTGCTTACTCATATTGAAGGATATATATTAAAATTTAATTGAACATTAATAATCCAAAAAGTTCGAAAGCCTTTTTAACATAACGTAACATCATGTAAAGTCGAAAGCGAGGAGTCTTTTTAATAGAACGCATGAGTCTTTTTAATAGAACGCATAAGGCTAGAACGCATAAGGCATAACATGATCACCGACCTCCAAATCAACTTAATTATGCAAATATTGAATTTGTAGATGAAATATACACATATAATTTCCATCCAATATTAATAAAAATAACGATTTCATAAAATAAAATAAAATAAAACGTGATTGAGTTTGTGTGTGATCCATTTAACGTTAGGTGGCCGATAGAGATGAGGCGGACATGTAATCTTACAATGAAGGAATGGCACTCAATAACACCATGAGCCATACAATAATCAGGAAAATAACATGAATGTTTGTTTCATCAAGTAAACTTACCTTCTTGTAATATCGAGGGTGAGGAACCCTCCATGTGTATAAAACGAACGATTAATGAAATTAAAAAATCAATTTCTTATTAATATAAAATTGATGGATGCCCAATTCAATACAAACTTTGAGAATCCTCCTATATAAAAGCGCAAATGGAAAATATACATTGAAATGGATTGATTTATTGTAGTGAGGAATTTCGCCTCTGTAAGAATTTCATTGTTGGCTCCACGTAAAGTAATCCTGCATTTGTTAGCCTTAAGTCATGAACTAACGTGACGATATTGGCCAAAAAGAAAAAATCGTTCACCGAATTCACCAGGCAGACATATCTGTATATCACAATAAAATATTGGTAATGCCATTTTCATGGCGATCTCTATACATTATTTTTGTCATGGCCCACACGCGAAAGCAATGAAATTATTCAATCATTTATAATCCAATAAAAGGATGAAAGGTTTTCTAATCACATAGAATGGAAGACCACTCTGTGAATCATTGCACACAATATCTTGTGAATCATTGCGCACAATATCTTTTGCATGTGGCGTTTGAAGTAGCACAAAGTCAAGCCAGAGACACATGTATACGGTGCAGATTTTTGTTGTTTTGCCGGTAGGTATGAAATTTTTTTCCTTTGCGCATTTGAAGTAGTACAAAGTCAAGGAGAGACTGATCAAATATGTATGCCAAGGAGCGCCCAAGCAAGGGATTTTTTACGGACTGTTTAGGTTGTTTCAATTCCATGTATTATATTATTCTATTTGAATACAAAACCATACTATATTATTTCAGGATAGTCAGGGTCAAAAAAATTTGAATACAAAACCATACTATATTATTTCAGGACCGTCGGGCTGAGAAATATCCGAGCTTAGATTATCTACATGAAATGAGTTTCAAAAACCATACTATATTATTTCAGGACGATTGGGCCTAGAAAGATTCGAGGTCATATTATCTACATGAACGGAGTAGTGGGTTGAGGCAGCTAATGCACCATCCTTCCATAAGGCGCCATCCTTTCATTCCATAAGGCACCATCCTTTCATACCCTGGACACCTGCCTAGTTAAATGGGAGCCGACAAACATAACTCGATAGAAAAATGTAATAACTCGATATCAAACATCGGGAGAGTCTATTATCTGGAACTGCAACCTTCATGCCTTCATGAGAGTGCAACCTGCATGACAATGAATACAAATATTAGCATGTATGCAGATAGATTTAAAACAAATTATCTGAAATGCTAATAAGTGAAACTTAACAACACTCAGAAATGGAAATGTGTGAGATACAATTAAAACCCTACCGCTCTTCAAACCCTAGTAAATGTTGAGAAATGTCGAGACCATTGTTGGCACCATGTGCAAGCTCATCCGGGTGCCTGATGGTTCTGAAAGAGCCTCCTGTCTTACTATTTTCACATCATAAGTTCATAATCGTAGGCATGAGTTCATAATCGCAGGCATGAATTCATAATCGCAGGCATGAAACAAAATCGTGGGCATGTAAACATAATCGCATGCATGAGTTCATGAAACAAAATTGCAGGCATGAAAAATCCGAGTTCATAATCACAGGCATAATCGCAGGTATCTAGATATGAAAAATCGCAATGCAATGTTCATGAAACATAATCGCAAACATTATGTTTATGAAACATAATGAGAGGAATTATGAAAAAGCGTAGGTATTATGTTCATGAAACATAATCGCAACCATTATGACCATGAAAAATCGCAACCATTATGACCAGAGCCATCTCTCTTCCAACAATCGATTATGGCGTCACTGTCACTGGGGAAGCGGCCAATATTTGTTTGGCGAACCTCGTCATGCAAAATCAGAAACCAAAACACTTCAGGAATATGAAGCGGCCTGCCTGGCATGTGCATTTGTATCCATAGAAACCAAAACGCTCCATGAATATGAAGCGGCATGTGCCTATCTTCCATAAATTTAAATGTGGCGCTGCATATCTCATATAAATAAAATAAATAATTTTAATAAAAGCGTGGCACTCATATATTGTTACAGTAATTTTTTAATCATGTTTAGTAAAAGTGAAAAAGTAAACATGATAAACTTACGATTTTATAAATGCAAGGGAGTTAGTTCTTGCAATCTTATTCATTGATTTGAATGTAAGACGAAGAATATACCAGCATCTTGAATTCCTGACCATCAGATTAAATTTAGTAATTAAAAGCATGATTAATCGTGCAACTCTGATAGGGGGACGCCTATCGGGGTAATAAGGAGAATAGGAAGCTAGGGAGATTGCGATAAACAATATGATCGTGTATTCGACTGTCCAGTAGACTGCAATTTATATGTATAAATACGTGGAAATATTAATAAAATTATGCAAATGGGTGGTTACTGGTAACCGACTCTTTCCTTTCCTGTACAGGTATAAAGGGCTTTCAAAGTTTTTCTGATGTGACCTCCCTTGACTGCACCGTACTACAGTTTTTGCAAAATCATAATATGATGTTTGATTTATTTGTTAAGGCAGCAAGTTTTGAAAACACACGAAACGAGTTTGCGACTAAGTGTGGCACGGTTGTATGAATCGATATGCGGTGAGACTGCATTTCTATCACATTTAAGACTCTTCGAGTTTTGGCGAAGGGCTGTTGTTGACTTGGAAACGTTCCACGTGACATGGGCGTTTCTATGGATAGAAGCGATCGGGAACCGGGATGGTTCACAAAAGGTCAAACCGGATCCACTATGATTAGTTTTACCTATCGAATCGTTTTGAAAATATTACAAAAGTCTTGCTTGAATGATTCAAATAATTTTAATTTGTTACTTACTATCTTGACGTGCTTTCATTAAATGTTGAGACTATATGTATCTGAATATTGAAATAGAAATATTCCATGTAATAAATACTCGTCGCTCGAAGATTTATATCGGTGACCAATGATACAAAGTTAAAGATATATTTACAATGATACAAAGTTAAAGATATATTTATGTGGGTTACAGTTTGGCACGATAGTGTTTATTTAATATTGATTTTTTTTAAATGTTGTCACATATATTTGGATAAGAATAAGAATGGGTGGAGTGTACATTCTAAATGTTGGACGTTTCAAAAACTCCATACAGTTTTTATTCAGAAGTTTTTATGAGTAAGTATAAAAACCTACATTCTCAAATGATCTTCCAAATTTAAATTTTGTAATTGTATGTGGGGTTCACATTTCTTCCCTTAGTCCATACTTCAATTTCTAATTTCCTTATCCCGATTGTAGATTGGGGTTGTTATTATTACTAGCACAGCAACTAACTCACGGCTGTGAACGCCGAAAGAGTTACTGCCGATAAAAAAAAACTCTTGCTTGAAAAAATCCAGCCAGATAATGAAAGAGTTATGGCCGATAAAAAAACTCAGCCAGATAATGAAACTCTAATTGAGCCAGATAATGAAACTTTGAAGAATTTCAAAAGTTAATCATTTAAACGTGGCAATCATACTATGTTACAGTAATTTCTTAATATGATTAGATAAATGTTAAAAGGTAAACAGGTTAACTGATGCATTTATAAATGCAAATAAGTTATCAACGATAAATCTGATCTATTGATTTTGGAGGATGACTAAGAATATGCCAGCATCTTCAATGCATAACCATCAAATTAGAATTTAAGATTAAAAGATCATTAATTGTGCCCATCTTCAATAGGTATACACCTTTATTATTATAGTTTCTATGCGGCTGCCTAAACAACATCCACATACAGAATGCCAAAGAAGTCTTCATCAGCGATATGATTATGTGGAAGCCGCTAAAAAGATCTTCACATTTATGATGAAATTTTAGATAATCAACGATCGTTCCAGTGTTCATGGGAAAGCTGAGTAACAAGAGACAATATACTCGCTTTATCAAGAGAAGAAATAACACCATTACCGTGAGGAAAAATTGACGATTTCTACATGTCTCCCCAGTCTCGATCATAAAGATGGCATGACAACTAAAAACGAAGTTGACAGTGGTTTGTCGTAATCAGCGTAGTTTAGATCATTGGATGTATCTGGCTGGCTGATAGTCAGCGGTATGTATCTACTCACTAACACATTAAAAGTGCGTTTAAGTATGCATGGCGAGAGCAAGAATGGTGCCTAGATTGTGAACATGTAGAAATAGGGAGCCACCTTGCTTGCCTAAATAATTAGGGATCCACGAGGTTTTCCCAGAGGGAATCTCCAAATCAAGAGAAGTATAATAAATAAAAAGTAGCCGAAATTGCTATTCATCTACAAATATAACATGGCAGGACCTCACACTTCATAAAATGGACACCCTGGTTAATTAATGTAATTAAATATTTTTAAATGTTAATGTTTAGGGCACCACATGAATCTCCTCTTTAAACATTTTGTCGTCCAGTTCGATGAATCATTCAAATATGTTGGTATTGTTTATGATTGGAAAGTCGTCCCATTTGATAGTGTGTCGTGGAACAGTTTTATTCATCAGTTTGATTTTTTTTTAGATTATTTTATAAATTTGATATAATTTTTTATAGAGTGAATATAATTTTATATTATGGTAGGTCATAGTAATACTTAAAATTAATTTTTTTTTATAGGAAATACTATTAGTGTTTTTGAATAACAAGTGATCCTACGATGCTACAATGGTATTGGCATAAGTTTTTAATAAAAGTTATTAGTGTATAGATTTGAATTCATGCATAAGTTTGAATCATCAATTTTGAAGATGCTTATAACATCAATATCAAAATTGTATTAGCCTATTTTCCTAAAACTAGTGTTGCAAGTGTGGTATTACTTAACAAAATTACTTAAAATATATTCATAATAACAATATAAATTATACTAAAACCAACAAATAATGACAACACTTGTTGTAATATAAGGAAACCAAATTCTATCAAATAAATGGTTAACTAGTTATTATTTATTTTATAAAATGATTTGTCAATAAAATTTAAATGAGATTAGCATTAACTTCTAAAACTAGAAATTTGTATGTTAAAAATTATTTATCAAAATTATAATAATTTTTTGAAGCAAAGATAAAATTAATGAATTTTAACCACCAACAACTTAAAAAGTCATAAGGATACATATTTTTCTTATGCCATTGAAGCCAAGTGTTAGGGACCTAACCTCCCTAACCCCTCAAGTAGTTAGAATAATATATTTTCCATGTAATAAAGGTCAATATTAATAAGGCCTAGCAAGAAGGAAGAATAAGACAAATGTAAGAAGACCTAATAAAAGCTTCAACTTCCATTGTTATTTTGGTAGATAGATTTAATATAAATAGAAGTCGAGGGCATTAGAATTTTTTTCTTGGAGATTATTGTAATAGAGCTCTGCTATGATGGAGCTTTCCCCCTCGAAGAGTCAAGTGAACATCGCTATCATTAATAAAGGTGTTATTTCTAGTATTATTATGGTATTAATCTGATATTGTTTTGGTTATCTCATTATTGTTTTGCCAATACTTGCTAAAATATTTTTGTTTTTCATATTATTTTATATCTGGATTATTACAAGTGGTATCCGATCTCTTTCTAGGGCAAGGCTTGTGGGGTAATTTTTTTTCAAGGTAGAGATGTATTATGGCATCTTTAAGCTATAGAGATTCGTCGTTATGCGCATAAACCCATGGTCAGGTAGTCATACAGACAGGAAATATAAGTGGTTTTGAAGCCCACATATATTGGCCAGGCTTGTAACGCCTGTTGGTACCCATGTTGATATCCCTTCAGACAACACATGTATATGGATTGACCTAGATATCCTGAAGCCCTCTGTAGATAAATCGATTGGCCACCTGACTGTTATAGTGCCACCGAGCATAACACTTGTGAAGATACTCTCTAGTACCTGGGTAGTCAAGTAGTACGACTAAGGGAACGGTCTAGCCTCCTTAGTTGGTGCCCTGAGATATTGGGTCAAGTACTACTTATGCACCCTGCACATATATCAAAGATCTATATCACAAGGTAAACCCTTGTCTGTAGAAACCCTGAATAACCTAACACTTGGGATGGAAACAGAAACAGAATAGACAAGATTGATTTCCACATAGTTGTGCCTCCTCCATTATGGTTGTGAAATAACGATACATTTCTTCAGGTTAAGAATTTGGACATTTCAACAATGCAATATTCTTGAGATCAGAGTATAACTCTGCAGGTGTAAAAAAAAGTGTGGATCCTGCAAGCACCATTATTTGAAACCTATCCCATTGGATTCCACTCTTCTCCTTGATCGCAATCATACCTATCAATTTTCAACAAATTGTTTTTTTCCCGTGGACCCGAACCCGTTCTAACCCCCTTATTTGGGCCTTACCCCATTGGATTCCCCTCGTTTTCCTGATCATCATGATACCCTTCACCCATAACCCCTTTTATGTGTGGTCCCACCCATCCCTTTCCATTTCCCCCCTTCATTATGGCCCATACCTATAGCCAAGACTTGGAAGCTTGCCTCACTTGCTTGTCGTCTTCTTTTACAGAGATCCAACAATAAGTGTGGGAGCTCAGTGCCAACAATTCCACCATCAATTAAAATATGCATTCCTCCATAGATGCCAAAATGGTAACCCTCAAACATGACCTCTCTACCTATATTTCGTCATTCATTGACATGCTCTACACTAAGCTGAATATCCCCGCTGACCTTACCTCCTCTGACCCACCTTTGTACCCTGAAGGTGAAAGTTCCTCCAACTCCCAAACTTTTCAGCCTCATCACTTCCAGCTTGACCTGCACCTTCCACGTATGGATGTGAACAAATTTGATGGCTCTAATCCCATCGGTTGTGTAACTCAAATGGAACATTATTTCTCTTTATATGACAATACATATGAGTTGGAAAAACTTCATTATGGTGTTCTTCATCTAGATCAAGAACGTTGGCAATGGTGGAAATGGAGTAAAAATGTCTGCCAAGGGTATGTGTCTTGGACACAATTTGTGGTAGAACTTTATGAATGCTTTGACACTAACACCAACCATTTAGTTCATTTGACAAAATTGAAACAATCTGACACAATGGAAGACTTTATAGCTTCTTTTAAATGCTTCGATTTTCACATAGAAGGCATGTCTAATGTTTTTTTCTAAGAATTATTTATAAGTGGCCTCAAGTATGAGATTCATGTCCACATCCTCATGGATCGCCCTCAAAGTTGTCGAAGGTACTAAAAGAGATAAGGAAGCACAACAAGTGGTATCTTGTCAAACCAAAAAAACCTCCTTCATTCCTCACCCTAAACCCCTCACTCCCCCTCCTCCTTCATCTCCACTAAAGATCCAAAAATTGACATGGGAAAAAATGAATGAACGCCAAATTAAGGGAATTTGTTGTAATTGTGATGAAACATATTTTTCTGGGAACAAGTGTAAGGAAGACAAGTTTTTTATGGCTTCCCCTGTGGCCGATTCACCTGAACCCATTGACATGACTCCACCCTCTGACCCTCTAGAAGTTGAACATGTCACTTCCCTTCACTTGCTTCTCTTCTCCCCAAACCCTCAAGCTAATTGGTTACATTAAGCATGATAAGGTCATCATCATACTTGACAGTGGAAGCACCCATAATTTTATTCATCATTGCATTGCCAAAGAAACCAATTACTATATCTCATCATTCAACAACTTTCAAATCATGATTACCAATGGAAAATCCATGAAATGTGGAGGGATGTGAAAATGTACGCCTCCAAATTGTTTAGTACCACATGAAATACCATATGTTTTCTATTGACATGGGTGGTTGTGATAGTGTATTGGGTGTCGAATGGCTAAGGACTCTGATTCCCATTCTCATGGATTTTAAGGAATTAACCATGCAATTCAACCAGGAGGACCAATAGCGTAATTTCCAATGAATCACAGTCGGTTCCCATGAAATAATCAAATCCCATCGCATAGAAAAGATCCTAAAAAAAGGTCATTCCAAAATTATTGCACAATTCCATTCCATTGATGTGACTAAGACACCCTTTATGCCTCTTGACCTCCAATCCATCCTCTCCAAACATAAAGTTGTTTTTTCCACTCCCCAGGGCCTTCCTCCTTCCCGTGATGTTCATGATCATTCCATTCCCCTTGTCCCTAGAAGACCTCCCCCCAATTTCCACCCCTATTGTCATCCCTTTGCCCAAAAAATGAAATCAAGAAAAATTTTCAAGAATTTCTTGTCGCAGGCGTTATCCATCCTACTATGAGCCCCTATTCTTATACTAGCCCTTATTTTCCCCTGTGGTCATCGTACTTAATAAATAAGGCTCTTGGCACATGTTTTGATTTTTTCACCCTCAACAAGCTCACCATCAAAGACAAATTTTTCATTCCTATCATTGATGATCTCTTGGATGAATTAAGTGGTGCCCATTTCTTTACTAAACTTGATCTTCATTCTCGCTATCACCATATACATATGAAAGAGGATGAAATCCCTAATACTGCATTTTGAAATCATGGGGGCTATTATGAGTACTTGGGCATGCCCTTTGGCTTGTGTAATGATCCCTCCACTTTTCAAAGCCTCATAAATCATATCTTCCATCCATTTCTCCGTCATTTTGTCTTAGTTTTCTTTGATGATATTCTCATATATAGTAAAACCTAGAAAAACCATCTTGCTCATGTGGATTGAGTTCTTCATCTACTCTCTCAGCACCAACTTTTCCTCAAGAAATCTAAATGTGTTTCTGGAGCCTCGAAAGTTGAGTACTTGGGTCATATTATTGGCAAGACAGGTGTCAAGGTGGATCCTAAGAAGATTGAAGCTATGAAGGATTGGGCTTGCCCCAAGACTCTCAAAATATCGTGTGGTCTTCTAGGATTAACGAGATATTATCACAAGTTTGTTAAGAATTATGGAAATATTGTGGCACCTCTCACTTCTCTCATTAAAAAGAATTATTTCACCTCGACACCCACAACTGATGAGGCCTTTCACACCTTGAAGGCTATGATGTAAACACCACTCCTGTCCTGACCCTTCCTAATTTCACAAAGACCTTTTTCATGGAATGTGATGTTTCGGGAAGGAATTGGAGAAGTTCTTATGCAATATGGTCGAACCTTGGCCTTTACCAACAAACATATGTCAGAGAGACATTTGGGACAATCAATCTATGAAAAGGAAATGTTGGCTATTCTACATGCAATGTACCTTTGGCATCGTTATCTATTATGAAAATGTTTCCGAACTAATATAGATCATCAAAGCCTCAAGTATTTTCTGGAGCAACATTCTTCATCCGCCGCAAGACAAAAATGGGTGACTAAGTTGTTTGGATATGATTATGAGATCATTTACAAGAAAAGAAAAAACAATGTGGTTGTTGACACACTTTCAAGAAAATATGAAGATTAAGGGTCCCTTTTTCCCCTCCCCTTCATTGTACCAGATTGGATCCAAGTTGTTCGCCAGGAATGGCTACAAGATCCCAAAATTTTTCATTTGATCCAACAATTGCAAGCCAATTCTCCAGTTTCCCCATGGTACTCTTGGCACAATGATGAGATTCAATACAAAGGTAGTCTTTATTTAAATAAACATTCACAAATTAAATCCACTATGCTTTCTGAGCTTCATGCTACACCCACAACGGGGCACTCAGGGTTTACCAGAACCTATGAATGGGTCAAACGTTCTTTTTTCTGGGAGGGTATGAAACAAGATGTTTTCACTTTTGTGGGGGAATGTGATGTTTTTCAATTCAACAAGGGAGAAATATTCAAAGCGCTTGGCACACTATAATAGTTTTTTATTCCACCCTCTATTTGGAGGGATATCTCTATGGATTTCATTGTTAGATTACCTAAGTCGAGCAATAAGTCGGTAATAATGGTGGTACTTGATCGTCTTTCCAAGTATGCTCATTTTCTGGCTCTTCAACACCCATTTACCGCCTCCACTATAGCTCAAATTTTCATGGATCATGTCTTCAAGATTCATGGCATGCTTCAGTATATTCTTTCTGATCAAGATCCCACTTTCACCAACAATTTTTGGGAAGAATTGTTCAGGCTACAGGGAATAAAATTTCATCTCAATAGTGCATATCATCCCCAAACTGATCATCAAACTAAAGTTGTCAACAAGTGTTTGAAAACATATTTGAGGTGTTTTTCATCTCAAAGACAAAACTAGTGGGCTCAATGATTATCACTAGTTGAATGGTGGTACAACACTTATTACCATACAACTACTCACATGACTCCTTTTGAAGCAGTATATGGACAAAATCCACCTTCAGTTCTATCATACATATCTGGTGTCTTGAAATTCCAAGCGTTTGACCACACTCTTACTGTTCATGAGACTATTATTCGCACCCTAAAAGAGAATTTAGTCATGGATTAGAATTGCATGAAGAAACAAGAAAATCAAGGTCGCTTTGCGTGTCAATTTTCTGACAATTACCATAGATTGTTGGAATTTGTACATCTGCGTTCCATGTTCAATTTTTTTGTTCGCTCACCAAGTTCAGGAAATTTCATAGAAGTTCGGGTGGGTTAACCAGAATTTCTCAAAGTGGAAGGTTTTTAACTTTGGTGTTTCCACTATCTCTACACAAAGCTCGATTGGCCAGTGATCTCAGGCAACCTTTGGTAGGATGCCTGCCTCAATAATTGGGCCTTCAAGCATTATGTTCTCTGAAATTAGAAAGTGATCTAGGCGACTAGCAATCTGTTGAGTCCCTACTCGCTTGTTGGTCTAAGTGTAGGGGCCATTCCATGTCTCTATATCTATTAGATTAAGGTTGTCTATAAGGTGGAAAAACTTGTTACTCTCTTGTTCTAGGCATTTTAGACCCCCATTTGTTTCCTCTAGGGTGAGGATGATGTTGAAATATCCTCCCAGTATCCATCGTTCTTATCCTCATAGTGTGTTGATGTAGGAAAGTCTGTCTATAAAGTGATATTTTTCTTGGTTGAGTCAAGGGTCATAGGAATTCGTTATGACTCATCCTTTTCTAGACCCTATTACTCTATCTTTAGCCGTAAGCATTCCCACTATTGAATAGTTGGGTTCCAAGATGATGGTGGATCGATTCTAGATGATGACTAATCCCCCTGCTACCCCTTTGGAGTTAGTGTAAGTGAAGTTACAATGCCTCCAACATCTTTTGAAACTTTCTTCTACCATGCTACCTCCACTTTTGGTTTCGTGAAGTAGTAATATATCATGGTTTTATGATTTAACACAGTTTCAAGGAATCCTTTGTTTCGATCTTCCATTGAGACCTCTAATATTCCAAGTGATGATCTTCATCATATTTGATTGTGAGGAGCGTGGAAAAATCCTTCTGAGAGGCGTTGTATTTTCCCTAAGTTAATCATGAAGTTGCCTACCTCTTTGATTAGTTGTTGTGTCGTCTTATGCCCACATCTCTTTCTTTCTTTCTTTCCGGTTCCTCTTGGGATCTGGGTCGAGCTCGAAGTGTACACTAAGTTGTGAGGTGGCTCCTGCTGTGGAGTCGATGAAGACTTTGTGGATCTTTCTGAGTTGTTCCACCTAAATGGAATGTAGTTCTTTTTTGTTCAAAGAATCCTCTAGCTTATTTAGGTCAATGTCTACGAGCTCCTTTTCATTTATCTGCATTATGATGTCACCTTCATCCTAGTCTCGGATTGTTCGTGGTATTGTGTAAGCTTGGGGATTTTGGCCGGAGATTTATTCTAATACTGGCTCAAGGGTTTGCTTGTCCTTACTAGTTCCTTTGCATGGTGCCTTTATTTTATGGTGGTTTTCCACCTCCTATGGGTCTGGTAACTTGTTGAGAGAGTCAAAGGAATTTTTTGTTGGGATTTTCTTGTTTCGTGTCTGCATTCTTTTTTATGTGTGCTTCTTGCACCCTTGCACCTCGGTGAAACCATCTTTCTTCATTTCCTCTGTTGTTGGCTGTGTTGGTGCATTGAGGGGGAAGTCTCTGAAGAGATGCCCATGTTCATGAAATTTCCCACATCTGAAGGGGATGTGCTCATAGTCTATGGTATGTGTCCATTTTTTTTTATGATACCCTATGGTAATAGATCCTGGTAAGGATTTTCAAATGTTGATGTAAATACATATTTGAGCATAGGAAGTGTATTTTCATTGCTTCATGGCCTCTAAAGATTTGATATATGTTCCTAGCATGTTGCCTATGCTCGTCAGGATTTCCTCTATCCATATCCAAACTAGGGCACAGGCTAATTCTTCCTTCTCAGGGAAGACACAATCTCTCCAAAACCGCAGATATAGCCTCATCGAGTTGTAGAAGTATGGACCATTTTCAAAAACTTTGTCCTTATCCTCCAAGTTGTAGAATGTGATTCTGAAGAAGCCTTTTGAGCTTAGTTGCAGTTCATAGTCCCCTTTTGGGTTTCACTAGTGCTTGATCCATTTTATAAGATCTTTCTCGGATGGCCAGATCCCTAAAAAATTTCCTATGAGAGAATGATCTTTCATAAACTTTGTATGTTCTCCTACCCTTATGGATTTTATTACATATTTCAGAACTATTGGTGCTTGTGTTATGCATTTACATGGTAGCTAGCTCCGATATGCCTTTCGATGCGACAACTCGACTTCCATGTCCATACTTTTCCCTGTGCTTTGTTCTTCTTGCAACAAGTTCTCTCTGTCGTGTGGCAATGGTTCAAAGGAGGGTCTCTTGGCTCTAACCCCATCCTTCTCATTTGTGGAAGCGTTCTTGTATGTGGGGGTTTTCACCCCTCTGTTTGAGGTCATGCTGCGTGAGCAGGACCGACTAGGATTGTGGGTACAATACTGTGTTGTTTGGTCAAGAGGAGGGCCTGACGCCACAGTAGGCAACCCATGCAGTTTGAAGAAACCCTAAACCGTGGAAAGTATTATTCACATATTGATATTTTAGTAATGTATGATTACTTCATTAATGTATTATTATAATACATTATTAATGTATTGCTACTTTAATATAATAATTACATTAATCTAATAATTAATTAATATATTAATTATATATTAATATATTAATGGTCTATTATTCCTCATTCAAACATGTTGGAAGTCAACTAGAGACAAACACATTTAAATTAAAAGTGATCCATATAAGGGGATGGGCCCAATTTTCCATTATTTAAAATTAATGACTCCCATAAAATACATCAATCACTTTTTACTTAAATGTGGTTATTGCTAGTATATATATATATATATATTAAATTTTTTATTTGCCCTTCAAATTGAGGATTATTAAGTGAATTAATGACTTGTAAATTTGATAATTGTTAGTATTTCACCATTAAAAATGGAAAAAACTGGTCGTCAAATTTAACCAGATCTTTGCATATCTACTCTCCAATTTTAGAACTCAAATTTAAGATAATATCTGTCCATGCCTTAGAACTCAAATTCAAATTTAATAGCTGCCTTGTCTCTAAATTTTGAAACATCTCCCCCCCATTTTATGGTTGGCGATATGGAATTAAGGAGCAATTTAATACACGATATAAACAATTCATTTCGAGATTATTTGTATACAATCATGACATTGAATCATCAATTTAATACACGATATAAACAATTCATTTGGAGATCATCTTTATACAATCATGACATCGAATCATCAATCCTTGTGGACAATGCAAATATACGCAATCAGACTTCTCTTTTTGAATATTATTGAAAAGCAGCACATAGTTCCACAAACTTAACTTGTGGACTATTGAAAACCAGCACATAGTTCCACAAACTTAAGTAGTGGATAAAAGTTCAACTGCTGATTTATGGAAACAGTCACCGATTGAAATTATTAACGCACAGATCAAGCAATGGAAAGTGATGTTAATTCATCTGTAACTTCCCATTCTTAATGCAGCCTATAATATTCTAAAGATTGTTATCAAAATAAATATCATGATCACAGTAACGTGCCTATAATATTCTAAAGATTGTTAGCAAAATAAATATCATGATCACAGTAACGTGCCTATAATATTCTAAAGATTGTTATCAAAATAAATATCATGATCACAGTAACGTATGGTGGACATGAACCTCTTACATGTTACATGTCAAGTTTTCCCATGTCTGACTTGAATATTTCCATTGCTTCATAGGGCAGGCATGTAATAACTCTGATGCCCTTTTTCTTCTTATGATCTGTATTTGTATTTGGAGGTGGAAGGAAAATGCAAACATGAACAAATGGAAAGCTCGCTGGAGTCACGTTCACTGCCTCTCCCCAACCGAAATCCACTAGAGAGTAACCCATGCGGCTCCAGTCAGACAAATATAGTTCTGTTGCGGAAGGAAGCCCAACTTCCGGTTTGGGGTCATGGAGCTCAAGAAAATCTATGGAAGACCTAAGATATTCATCTGTCAGTCTCGCCTTTTCTTCCTTCACCATCCTCACCAAATCCCAAAGCGAAGCCTCACATACAACTCTAGCAGAAACCGCAACGCACGCACCGAAGAAACCATTACCATAGTACCCCTCTGGCAGAGGTGGTTTGTACACCTTTCTCACGTTTACAGCAAAAAGAAGGCGTACTTCATCAAAAGGAATTTTAAGAGCCTTCACCCTTGATTTCCACACGAATGCAGCCAAGGCTTCAAATGTTGAACAATATAAATACTGCTCATCTTCTTTCATCTTACCCGCTAGGACATTCTTCTTGAGTTTATCTAGAGATTGAGCAGTGACCACAAATGAGCCCGGGACTAGACCTCCAATTGCACTTACATCGATGAGGCTACCTCTGCTTCGGTTAATGCCAGAAAATTCTTTGTGATCAAAGTGGACCATTGGTGGGCTTCGTGGTTTAAGAATTTCTCTCTTCCACTCAGGTGTTACAGATAGAAGGGGCTCTCCCCTTGCAAGATCGCCTATTGCATTAAGAAATTGTGAGAATCCAACTCCGTCAATCATGCAGTGCGAGAGGCCAAGTCCGAGAACGAATCCTCCACAACGGAAACTCGTCACCTGCAGCCCAAGAAGAACCACGAATGAGATTACACTTTGAAAAATTAGTGATCATATCAAATAATCTTAGTGATGTTAGTGTTATATGAAACGTTATCATGCATAAACAAAACAAAACTGAGCTGCAGGTGACGAAAAATAAAATATCTTAATTAACAGATTCTTTGTATTTGGATGACAGAAAATATTGGTATTAACAGATTCGTTGTGTTTGTCCAACCAAAACTGTGTCGTAAGTCGATTTTGAGTTTGACGATCGATAAACTCTTTATTTATAAACGATATTTATGGGTGAATAAACTTTTGCTCACAAATCCCAACTTCATTTTCAATCTGTCAGTGTAATAACGTCATATTCCAAAGTTCAAATTGGATCAGAAAAATTTCATTTATTTTAAAATTTTTAAAATATTTTTACTTAAAATTTTATCAGATAAAACAATCTAAAATGATTGCTTGGAGGATTTATTGTCCTATAAACTAAAAAAATTATGTATCAATTTGGTGTTTGATTTTGTAATGATTTTAAAATTTAATTTTTAATAATTATTATTATTAAAACTTTTTAAAAATCTTACAAATTAAATTTTAATAATAAAAAATTACAATTTTACCAAAAATTATATAACATAATTATTTTTTAAGAAATATAATTAAAAATTACAATTTAACCAAAAATTATATAACAAGGAGGCCTAACTACATCTAGTGAAATGCAACAATCTCAACAATACATTCAATATATTTCTTAATTTCATAACAATTATGCTTATAAATTAATGCCTTATAGGTTATAAATTAATGTTTTTCTTAATTCCATATCAATTATGCGTTATAATCAAATTTATAGGATAGTAGGACATCGGTTTAATCTATTAGCTTAATAGAGTTGAAACAGCACAAGGGGTTATATGTTTGTTACCTGAATAACCAGAGAAGGGATATCATGATGCTCGTATGTCATTGGATATTCGTAGAGTAGTTGCTTCAAGCATGATGTGAGTTGGGCCAGGTATCCAACTTCCTCCAGACTGCAGTTTGCACTGCCTTCAACGAACACGGCACCTTCTCCTGTGCACCATACCTCAAGCTTCCCATCAGCGTTTTTTCTCATCCGTCCAGCCAGAGGATAGTAGTAAACCAGAGCTTTGGAGATCGCATGTCGGATAACGTGGGCTGGAACCCCATGGTTTGTGGGACAAGCACCATAAACGTGAAGGGTTTGACATGTGGCTCTCACTCCAGCTTGACTGTCGATGTTTGACAGGTAAAGAACCTCCTTACGCGTATTCTCAGCAGGAGTAATCATGATGGGCTGCAGTGTAGTTACGGTTAAACCAGTAATATTGTCACCTCTACTCTCAAACTTGCCCATTATTTTCAACGGAATTTGGCTGCCGGGCCCTATAACGACAATCTAAATCAGAAGAAAATATGGGCAGAATAACAATAAAGGAAAGAATCTGACGCTATTTGAACTTTCCCAAATGTTCGCTGAAAAACTATGGGATTAAGGAGAATAGGAAGCTAGGAAGATTGCGATAAACAATATGATCATGTATTCGACTCTCCAGTAGATTGCAATTTATATGTATAAATATGTGGAGATACTAATAAAATGATGCAAAATGGGTGGTTACTGGTTACCGACTCTCTACTTTTCTGTACAGGTACAAAGAGCTTTCTGATGTGACCTCTCTTGACTGGACCGTCCCACAGCTTTTGCAAAATCATCATATTATGTTTGATTTATTTGTTTCCAAGGCAGCAATTTTTCAAAACATAGACCGTTTTTTGCGAAACGAGTTTATGACGAAGTGTGGCGGGGTTTTATTAATCAATATGAACGGTGACACTGCATTTCTATCACATTTAAGACACTTTGACTTCTGGCTAAAGGCTCTTGTTGACTTGGAAACGTTCCACGTGATATGGACGTTTCCATGGATAGAATCGACTGGGAATCGGGATGCTGCACAAGAGGCCAAACTGGATCCAATATGATTAGTTATACCTATCAAATCATTCTGGAGATATTCCAGAATCTTGCTAGAATGATTCAAAGATTTTTAATTTGTTACTTACTATCTTGACGAGTTTTTATTAAATGTGAGAGATTATCTCTATCTGAATCTTGAAATAGTTGATCCGCGTTTTGAAATATTGCATGTAATAAATACTCGTCCCTCAAAGATTTATAGCAGTGCTCAATGATACAAAGTTAAAAGATATATTTAAATATTTGTCGGGGTGCTCAATGATACAAAGTTAAAGAGTAGGTTAATTTTGGAGCAATCTTCCTGTCAGAGATCTGTTTTTCATAATAAATAAATTAATTAAAAAAAAAAATACTAAAAATAGATCATTTTGGAGCAATCTTCCTTCAGAGATTTGTTTTTAAATTAACTCAGATACTTGAGATACTTGACTGAGAATTTAAAAACAAACTGCCCGAAAACCTACCAAAAAAAAAAAAACTCAATAAAGAAGATCAAAAATATAACTCAAGCTCACAAGTTAACCCACTCCTTTATTTATGTGTATTTCAGTTTGGCGCTTACTGCTCATTTAACAATGATCTTCCAAAATTGAATTTCGTGGTTATATGTGGCGTAGCATTTGTTCCTTTCACGAGATATTATGATACAGCTGTTACGCTTCCATTATGGACCGCAGATAAATCCATCGTCCAACTGCTAATTTAAACAGGCCATCCTCATCCTTATCCCGATTGTAGATTAGGGTCATTGGACACCTAGCGACAATGTGGACTTTGCGGCTTCGCCACCGATAACCCTAACCTATAACCCGATAACCCTAACCTATAATCGGGATGGTTAAACATCGTTATCTTATTTTAGCCGTATCCCGTGTTTTGCGTATATGAACAGCATTCCTCATCCAGAATGCCAAATTAGTCTTCGTCCACGATGTGATTATGTGGAAGCTGTTGAAAGATCTTCACATTTTTTACGAAATTTTAGATAATCAATAATCGTTCCGGTGTTCATAAACGTAAAGCTAAAACCAATTGACAATATCCTGGTTCCCCAGTATTAAAGATAAAGATGGCAGGACCACTAATGTGTTGCAGCCAGGGTTTTAACGGATTTGAGAACTCGACTACTCGTTTTCGCAGTTTTAAAAGAAGATGTGGACGGTGGTAAATATTTCTTAAGCACAGGCAAATCAGGCTGTGACCAACAAATTACCTGTCAAATTATATCCTGGTTGCAATCAGTCATAATCAGTTTAGTTCATATTATTGGTCAATAGGAAGATAGAGGTTTATTTAAACATTTGATTTTTGAAAATTTTCACTTGAGTCTGGTGAAACAGATCTAAATGAAATAGAGGTTTATCTAAACTTTTGATTTTTGAAAATTTTCACGTGAGTCTGGTGAAACAGATCTAAATGAAACCACACATAATATATATATCTGAGTTTGGTGAAACAGATCTAAATGAAACCACACATAATATATATATGTTATAGTATAATATATATATTTAAGTG
>SNQJ01S0004107.1:180889-191726 GCA_010110895.2 Picea sitchensis
ATTTACCTAATCATATTTAAAAATTACTTTGATAGCTGACTGATTGCCAAGTAAATGATTAACAAAAATTAAAATATTAACACCAGATGATAAATGAACCTCAACCGTTTATTTGTTAATCAATAATAAAATTTAATATATTCTTTTCATCTTATCAACCTTTTGGCCTTGATCAACCACAATTATGTGGCTGTGCTAGTATTGTAACACATATAATATATGTGTTATAGTATAATACATATAATATATATGTTATATTATAATACATATGTTATAGTTTTCTTTTGTTTAATTGCATTTTTAAATATATAAGTGGATTTCATTAAAACTGGATTTCATTAAAAGTTGATGAAATAATATGTTAGTAAAAAATCCAAAAAAATGGAATGTTTAATATTATGGTAAATATTTCTTAACCACAGGCAAATCAGGTTGTGACCAACAACTTATCTGTCAAATTATATCCTGGTTATAATTAGTCATAATCAGTTTAGTTCATATCATTGATCAATAAAAAAATAAATATAAACATTCTTCGATTTTTAAATTTTTTCACCTGAGTATGGTCAAACAGATCTAGATGAAACTACACATATAATATATATGTGTTATACTATAACACATATAATATATATGTGTTATACTATAACACATATAATATATGTGTTATACTATAATAGGAATGATTAAACATCGTTATCTTATTTTTAGCCTCTATCCAGTGTTTTGCTTATATTAACAACATTCCTCATCCAGAATGCCAAATTAGTCTTCGTCCACGATGTGATTATGTGGAAGCTGTTGAAAGATCTTCACATTTTTTACGAAATTTTAGATAATCAATAATCGTTCCGTTGTTCATAAACGTAAAGCTAAAAACCAATTGACAATATCCTGGTTCCCCAGTATTAAAGATAAAGATGGCATGACCACTAATGTGTTGCAGCCAGGGTTTTAACGGATTTGAGAACTCGACTACTCGTTTTCGAAGTTTTAAAAGAAGATGTGGACGGTGGTAAATATTTCTTAAGCACAGGCAAATCAGGCTGTGACCAACAAATTACCTGTCAAATTATATCCTGGTTGCAATCAGTCATAATCAGTTTAGTTCATATTATTGGTCAATGGGAAGATAGAGGTTTGTCTAAACATTTGATTTTTAAAAATTTTCACGTGAGTCTTGTGAAACAGAGCTAAATGAAACCACACATAATATATATATATCTGAGTTTGGTGAAACAGATCTAAATGAAACCACACATAATATATATATGTGAAACAGATCTAAATGAAACCACACATAATATATATATGTTATAGTATAATACATATAATATATGTGTTATAGTATAACACATATAATATATGCGTTATACTATAACACATATATTATATGCGTTATACTATAACACATATATTATATGTGTTATAGTTTTTTTGTTATTTAATTGCCTTTTTAAATATATAAGTGGATTCAACATCCTAATCAATTTTTAGATACATAAATTGTATACACTTAATCACTTAAATATAAAATTCAGACAAGAATTTCATTATTAAGCTGAAAGGGTATACCTATTGACAAAGGGCAGATTTAATAGGGGTTTAGTGCTTAATAAGTTTTCTATGGACAGGATTAAATATGGCTGGAATATTCTTAGTATTCACACAAAATAAATGGCTGTGATTTCAATCATTAACTTCCTAGCTATTATAAAGACATCCGTTTATGTGTTTACTTTTTTACATTTACCTAATCATATTTAAAAATTACTTTGATAGCTGACTTATTTCCACGTAAGTGATTAACAGAAATTAAAATATTAACACCAGTTGATAAATGAACCTCAACCATTTATTTGTTAATCAATAATAAAATTTAATATATTCTTTTCATCTTATCAACCTTTCAGTGTTGATCAACAACAATTATGTGACTGTGCTAGTATTATAACACATATAATATATGTGTTATAATATAATACATATAATATATATGTTATATTATAATACATATGTTATAGTTTTCTTTTGTTTAATTGTATTTTTAAATATATAAGTGGATTTCATTAAAACTGGATTTCATTAAAAGTTGATGAAATAATATGTTAGTAAAAAATCCAAAAAAATAAAATGTTTAAGATTATGGTAAATATTTCTTAACCACAGGCAAATCAGGTTATGACCAACAACTTATCTGTCAAATTATATCCTGGTTGTAATTAGTCATAATCAGTTTAGTTCAGATCATTGATCAATAAAAAGATAAGTCTAAACATTCTTCGATTTTTAAATTTTTTCACCTGAATCTGGTCAAACAAATCTAGATGAAACTACACATATAATATATATGTGTTATACTATAACACATATAATATATGTGTTATACTATAATAGGAATGGTTAAACATCGTTATCTTATTTTTAGCCTCTATCCAGTGTTTTGCTTATATTAACAACATTCCTCATCCAGAATGCCAAATTAGTCTTCGTCCACGATGTGATTATGTGGAAGCTGTTGAAAGATCTTCACATTTTTTACGAAATTTTAGATAATCAATAATAGTTCCGGTGTTCATAAACGTAAAGCTAAAAACCAAGGGACAATATCCTCGTTCCCCAGTATTAAAATAAAGATGGCATGACCACTACAGGGTTGCAGCCAGGGTTTTAAAGGCTGAAGGGTTGCAACCAGGGTTTTAACGGATTTGAGAACTCGATTACTCGTTTTCGCAGTTTTAAAAGAAGATGTGGACGGTGGTAAATATTTCTTAAGCACAGGCAAATCAGGCTGTGACCAACAACTTAACCTGTCAAATTATATCCTGGTTGCGATTAGTTCATATCATTGGTTAATAAGAAGATAGGGGTTTGTCTAAACATTGATTTTCTAGATGAAACCAAACATATATATTATATGTGTTATTCTATCACATATATAATATTATGTGTTATAGTATAATATATTTAATATATGTGTTATAGTATAACACATATATTTTATTAATTTTTAATGAAATCCTGTTTTAATGAAATTTTGTCTGAATTTTATATTTAAGTGATTGAGTGTATACAATTCATGTATTTAGAAATTTATTAAGATGCTGAATCCACTCATATATTAAAAAATGCAATTAAACAACAGAAAATTATAACACATATAATATATATGTTATACTATAACACATATATTATATGTGTGTTATAGTATAACACATATATTATATGTGTTATACTATAACACATGTGTTATATTATAACACACATATAATATATATTATATGTGTTATACTACATATAATATATGTGTTATAGTTTTTTGTTGTTTAATTGTATTTTTGAATATATAAGTGGATTACATGAATTGTATGCACTCAATTACTTAAATATAAAATTCAGACAAGATTTCATTAAACCAGGATTTCATTAAAAATTGATGAAATAATATGCTAGTAAAAACTCTAAAAAAATTCGAATGTTTAAACTTATGAGAAATATTTCTTAATCATAGGCAAATCAGACTGTGACCAAGAACTTACCTGTCAAATTATATCTTGGTTGCAATCAGTCATAATCAGTTTAGTTCATATCATTGGCCAATAGGAAGATAGGGGTTTGTCTAAACATTCAATTTTTAAAAATTTTCACCTTGGTGAAATAGTTCTAGATGAAACCACACATATAATATATATGTGTTATAGTATAGCACATATAATATAACACTGTGTTATAATATAACACATATATTATATGTGTTATACTATAACACATATAATATATGTGCTATAACACATATAATATAGTATAACACATATATTATATGTGTTATATATCTTATATATCTGTTATACTATAACACATATAATATATGTGTTATAGTTTTTGTGTTGTTTAATTGTATTTTTGAATATATAAGTGGATTCAACATTCTAATAAATCTCTAGATACATGAATTGTATATACTTAATCACTTAAATATAAAATTCAGATAATATTTCATTAAAAATTGATGAAATAATATGCGAGGATTTCATTATAGTATAACACATATAATATATATGTTATACTATAACACATAATATATGTGTTATACTATAACACATATATTATATGTGTTATAGTTTTCTGTTATTTAATTACATTTTTGAATATATAAGTGGATTCAGCATCCTAATAAATCTCTAGATACATGAATTGTATACACGCAATCACTTAAATATAAAATTTAGACAAGATTTTAATAAAAATTAATGAAATAATATGCCACTAAAAACTTCAAAAAATTAGAATGTTTAAACTTATAAAAATATATAATATATGTGTTATAGTTTTCTCTTGTTTAATTACATTTTTGAATATATAAGTGGATTCAACATCCTATTAAATCTCTAGACACATGAATTGTATACACTCAATCACTTAAATACAAAATTTAGACAATATTTCATTAAAAATTGATGAAATAATATGCTAGGATTTGATTATAGTATAACACATATAATATATGTGTTATACTATAACACATATATTATATGTGTTCTAATATCTTGTTGTTTAATTACATTTTTGAATATATAAGTGGATTTAAATCTCTAGATACATGAATTGTATACACTCAATCACTTAAATATAAAATTCAGACAAAATTTCATTAAAAATTGATGAAATAATATGCCAATAAAAACTCAAAAAATCCGAATGTTTAAACTTATGAAACCATAGCTCGATGAGCATCAGGGCTGCAGTATGTACCTACCAAGTAACACATTAAATTAAAAGAGTGCGTTTAAGTATGCATGGCGAGAGAGAGAATGGTACCTGGATTGTGAACATGTAGAAATACGGAGGCACGTTGCTTGCCTAAACAATTAGGGTTTAGGGAGACACACGGTTTTCGCCGAGGAAAAACTCCAAATTGAGAGATACATAATAAATAAAAAGATGCTGAAATTACTAATCAGCTGCAAATATAAGTTAATTAATGTAATTAAATATTTTTATATGTTAATGTTTATGACATTAAATATTTTTATATGTTAACGTTTATGGCACCAGATGCAGCTCCTCTTTAAGAATTTTGTCGTCGAGTTCGATGAATCATTCAAACATGTTGGTATTGTTTATAGTTGGAAAGTCGTCCCATTTGATACTGTGTTGTGTAGGGATGGAATTTGACGGGCAAATTGCCCGTCACGGGGTGATTTGTCTGTCAAATACGTTAAAAAATTTGGGCAAAACGTTAACGTTTTTCATTAAATATGTTAAAACGGGTATATAATTTGTGGAAATTGTTAAATTTGACCGATTGTTGGGATTTGAAATTCAACTCCGGTGTCGTGGAAAAGTTTTATTAATCAGTTTAATATATCTTAGATTATTTTATAATTTTGATATAAATTATTATATAGTGAATATAATTTTATTTTATGGTAGTTAATAGAAATATTTAAAATTATTTTTCATAAAAAAATATTAATTGTCATGGTTTTTGAATAACAAGTGCAGTGGCAATGTTTTTATTGAAAAGGTTTTGATGCATATATTTCAATTTATGTATTTGAATTGCAAATTTTATTTATTAAAGTTATTTAAAATATATTTATAATAGCAATACAATTTCTCTGAAATAAATGGTTAATCAATTATTATGTATTTTATAAAATAAGTGGTCAATAAAATTGAAATGAGATGTGTCAAATAAAAAATAAGTCCATATAGGTTTGAACTTAACATTAACTTTTGAAATTAGAATGTTGTGTGTTAAATTATTGATGAAAATTATAATAATTATGTGAAACAAAAATAAAATTAATGAATTTTAAGTGTCAACAACTTAAAAATTAGTAAGGATACATGATTTCCTTATGCCATTTTTTTTTTAATCCTAAACACTGCACGACACCAACCCTTAACATGGTTGGATTTGAGGTGTCCTCAACTAGTGACTTTTAGTGAGGGAGTTCCTTAACATCTCACTCCCTCACCCACGAGATCTAGGACTTTTTTTATGCCATTGAAGGGAAGATCATCACACATAATTAATAAAATTAATAGTTTCAAACGTTAACATATTACTATACAATGAAGAACTTTTGTCTTTAAATCAAAATATATGCTCAAAGAATCATCCACATATCAAATGGTTATTAATTTTTTAAAACTTTGACAAGATTAGATAACAAATCAATAAATTTAATAATGTAAGTTTATCCATAACCATATGAATAAAGACAATACAATTATATCCTCCTATTTTAAAAGAGCATGGTATTTGACTCGAATGACATTATTTTGGTTTTGTACAATCTTCATTTACTTTAGCTCTTTCTATTTTATTAATATTTATCTTGACTTAGTTAATTTGGTGTAGATTTTGTAATTATTAATTTCTTTTGTTCTCTTTTTGAATTTTTGAATTTTGTAATTTTTTTCATGTCTCTATTTCACACATAATTTACAATATAATCATTGAAATATGGAAGGAAAAGGTAAAACTATCCATTATTGGAATTACTAATAAAAGAAAAATTTAATATCCAAAATCGATGATAACGACAATGATAATCAAATGTATATGGTTACCATGTACAAGAATTTGCAATCAAAACATATCATTACCATTACCATGAATTTACAATCAAAAGAGTTGCAATGTAATTAGTTCTTTAAAAAGGGTCAAAACTCTCCTCATCTAAAAAAAGGTTGAGTAATCCACTTCATATGGTATACACATGTATATCATTGGAGTGGTTAAGCTCTGAATATGCATTCACTATGCATGCATCCAACTCCACTCACCTCATGGTACCCCATATTGAATCAGTGGTCCACATTATTGTTAGAGATATCGCAACCCATGGGAGAGAGAGATGGAAACGATGAAATTTCGTTCATGGATGGTTTACAAGGAACTATAGATATGGGTTTTTATTGTATGCACAACCATATATGCGATTTATATAGAGTTATAGAGATAGTTTGGTTGGGGTATATACAGAGGAGGAAACTCCTAAAATGTATTAGGAGATAACGTGGAGATGTAAAACAAAGGTTGACCAATAAAGGAGACATCAAATAAATATTTCTCAATAGAATGTTGATAATTGTAAATTTTGTTACAAATTTGGTTACAAGATCATTCAAAAACAAATAGGGGGCAACATTGCACTTCACATCCAATATAAGGCATCACATTTGTTTATTCCACTGAATTTAATTTAATGAACTCAATGAATAGATGTTTTAGTTATCTAATATTAAAACTTAAAAAATCAAGTTATCTATGCTTGAAAAAAAAATTCATTTGAGCATGTTCAGTGATTAAAACTCAAAACTTATGTATAATCTAAGAATGAAAAAATCACAATCGATTATACCTCGGTCAAAAGACATTGAATTTGTCAGTGCCATGACCCCATAGGATACTGAAACTTATATTGCAATCGTTCACTTGAAGGCATGTGACATCGCGACGATTCTTTTTTTCTTGGCACACCAAGATTACTTCATCTGGACTACGCCTCTTCACCTACAACATACCCATACTTCGTTCTAGGCTGTTGATGGGTCACACTCCTAATCTAGTGAAAATATTACTTACTTAGACAATTTTTAACATATCTTAACACTTAGTCTTATTTAAGCATGCATCCATGAACAAGAGAACAAATGTGGAACACAAACAAAGACAAACACAAAAATAGTTTGGGTGGCACAAACTATGCCTAACACTCGACTAAGTCTTTGTTATTGTCAAATAATTAAAATGAGCTCTACCAGCTCGATTTTCAATAGGGTAGAGTCAAACGACCCTCCCAACCTCACCAAGACACTGATGAACATATTTGTTACCAAAAGACTCTATGTCACAACCATCTCTGCACCCACCTACGGTGCACCTCACATGTTCCCACAACCACAATCTTGTTGTTGTTTTGTTTTCACACACTTTCACCAAGCTAACATGGATTTTTCTTCTTCTTCACTCATTCCTCCACAAACTTGGTTTTTCAGACATCCCCAAAACCTTCCAAAACATCCAACTATTGGCTACTTGTCTTCCATCTTGGAAACTCTACCTTAGTTCGTTATGGTATACTTTCCTTAGACTTTCTCTCCAAATCTCTTGCCAAAATATGTTATTCTTCCTCTTGGTTGTCCACCCTTTCTCTTATAAGAACTTAAAGGGTCACTTGTGTGAAATGTTTTGTCTCTTGGGTTTGTCACACCCATTCAAAGCCCACACACCCATCAACTGTTTGTCTCTTATGACTGTTGTGTGCCATCCTTGGGTGTGCACCCTTTTTATGCTTCCTCTTGGTTGTCCACCCTTTCTCTTATAAGAACTTAAAGGGTCACTTGTGTGAAATGTTTTGTCTCTTGGGTTTGTCGCACCCATTCAAAGCCCACACACCCATTCAAAGCCCACTCCCTTCCATGCACTCTTTGTTCATCCATCGTCGAATATTCCCATGGAGTGCATGTGCTCGGTGGGTGTCATGGGAGACCTTACATCCTCCCCCACTCGAAGTATTTTTCATATCTAGAAACATCTATTGACATCCATGGCATCTCTTCCCATCCTCGGATCTTGTCACCACTCAATCATTGTTGCTTCCCCAATTGATGTAGTTAAGGAAAAATCTCCTTAGGATGTCCTACTAAGTGTACCCAAGTGTTGGATACTCTTGACCCTTAATGGCTTCGATACTTTGACTTTTTTATTTGTGTACATCCTTTAAATTAGATCCTCTTACGCTCCAAATTGGTTGGGTGATCAGTCTAGTTGCCATGTTCGTTGCTAGAGAATGTATGTTTCCACATCCAACAAACTATTTTTTCTCTACTCCATCGTCATCTTGTATAACTCCTCATGGTATTGTTGAGTCACCCATTGCAATCTCAACCTATTTGTTTCACTTAACTAAACCCCTTGAGTTATGGACAAGGTCTCTCCCATTGCCTCAATTTGGAAAGTTGCCTCCACAACCCATATATTGTCTTGCAACTTCCCTGATTGAGCATTTCTATGACACCTCCACTTGGAATCTTGACAACACATCTCCATCTTCTTCATTTAGCAGAAAGAATGTATCCAATGGGTAAAATCATGTTAATGTGTCTCACTATGGAGCAAAACATCATGTTAATGTGTCTCAGTATGGGTAAAATCATCATGTATAACTCCTCTTGGTCTTGTTGAATCGCACATTGCAATCTCAACCTATTTGTTTCACTTAACCAAACCCCTTGAATTATGGACAAAGTCTCTCCCCTTGCCTCAATTTGGAAAGTTGCCTCCACAACCCATATGTTATCTTGCAACTTACCTGATTGAATATTTCTATGACACCTCCACTTGGAATCCCGACAACACATCTCCATCTTCTTCATTTAGCATGAAAAATGTAACCAATGAGTAAAAGTATGTTAATGTGTCTCACTATGCGGCAAAACGAAAAACACATTGAAATAAAAGAAACACAAGAAATGTTTCACATGAACATATTAAACAATTTTCCAAACCAGAAAACAACAAGTTACACTTAGGATTGGAAATTCTGGCGAAAGTAAATTAACATGAATAAAGATGTTCGTGCGAGTATGTACACCACAAATTCGGGGGAATATATATATAGAGAGAGAGAGCGCTATTGATTTTTAATACAAAGGAAAGTATATTATGTTCTACAATTTTGGTGTGATAATCAAGGTAAAGTATAATTAGTAATATATTTACAGTCTGAGTGGGCCTAATGGTTAAGAACATGTGTTTTCTTTTAAGAGGTCACAAAATCCAGAGGGAGTAGGGTATGTATAACTTTGTAGACTTTACTAGTCAAATCACTGACCTTAAAAATAGATTATTATTATTATTATTATAAGTTAAACTATATTTAATAATTAAATATATAAAATTGATATTTTCTTTTAAAAATTAGCTAAAGCTTTCCACACAATTATATATAATATTATTACATGTTCAATTATATTTAATAACTAGTGCAACAACAACATTAGTGCAGCCACAACATTATGGTTAATGAACATCTTAATAGATTATACCATACATTAATTATTTATAAACCTTAATTATCAAAAATAAAAAATTTAATTATTTATAAACCTTAATTATCATAAATGTAATATAAATTTTAATTCTAAAAAAAATTGATAGGGCTTGGAATTAAGATGGTAAATCCCCATAAAATGGCAAATGGTGAATCATCTAAATCAAGATTGTGAATCCTCAGATTGTGAATCTTCAAAATGGAATTGATTAAAACTCCTACAAGGATCAATTTGCATCCACTTTGCCCTAGTGACACTAAAAACAAATAACAAAGAAGTTAACAACAATAAAAAAATATATTTTAAAACTTGTCATGTAAAATATCTCCAAAATTAATATAATTAGTAATAACCACTTTTATAAAGTGGGGTTGATATAAGTTAATAAGTATTATTAATTTTAAAATAAATAATATTATATATATATATATATATATTTTAAGAAAAAANAAATACAATTAAATAAAATAATACATTTTATTTACATTATTTAAAATATATATAAAAAAATGGTTATATTGATTTTATTATAAAAAATATATATAAAATAAAAAATATAATAATATCAAAAAATTCATATTCACATAATTTTCAACTATTTTCCATTAATTTAAAATACTAATAATAATTATATTTAAAAAAACATACACATAAAAAAAATTTATGTCTTGATTGTTTTTCTATCTTAATATTAAATATTTTAAAGATTTTAATAGTTTTTTGGCTTATCATGGACAACCCTAACTCTAATACTAAAACCCTAACC